>JAVJHS010000653.1:0-16000 GCA_032873175.1 Leptopilina drosophilae | reverse complement strand
TTTTGCGAGAATTTAGGCACTAAGTGTTTTTTGCAGAAAGGTCTAACAAGTCTGAAAAACGTAAGATGAGCGAAATCGGATGGTTATTAAAAAAGTTAGAGCATTTTGAAGTTGCAACATGCTGAAATCTGAAATTTTGCAGATTTTTTGAAAAATCTGACTTCCCATTCCTAGCGCTTTTTGAGGGTTGTGACGTCATTTTTCGAAATTTGGCCATATCTTTTTACAAAATTAATATTTTTGAAAATCCTTTGAGCTGGAGCCTCCCGGTGGATCACTCTACCAATTTTTTATGCAAAAAATAAATTTTTGCAAAATTTTTTTTTAAGTTGCAAAAAATTGCAAAAAAATTTTTTGATTGTGTCGCCCTCTGAAATTTAAGTCAATATACTTCCCAAGAATGTGCATCTAAAAAATGAGCTAATTGGCAGTCACTAGAGAATAGTTAGAGCAAAAAATCCCAATGTTTTCGTCATAGAAAAAAGTACATAATTCACTTTTTTGCAAAAAAGACATAGAAAAAATTTTTTGCGAGAATTTAGGCACTAAGTGTTTTTTGCAGAAAGGTCTAACAAGTCTGAAAAACGTAAGATGAGCGAAATCGGATGGTTATTAAAAAAGTTAGAGCATTTTGAAGTTGCAACATGCTGAAATCTGAAATTTTGCAGATTTTTTGAAAAATCTGACTTCCCATTCCTAGCGCTTTTTGAGGGTTGTGACGTCATTTTTCGAAATTTGGCCATATCTTTTTACAAAATTAATATTTTTGAAAATCCTTTGAGCTGGAGCCTCCCGGTGGATCACTCTACCAATTTTTTATGCAAAAAATAAATTTTTGCAAAATTTTTTTTTAAGTTGCAAAAAATTGCAAAAAAATTTTTTGATTGTGTCGCCCTCTGAAATTTAAGTCAATATACTTCCCAAGAATGTGCATCTAAAAAATGAGCTAATTGGCAGTCACTAGAGAATAGTTAGAGCAAAAAATCCCAATTTTTTCGTCATAGAAAAAAGTATATAATTCACTTTTTTGCAAAAAAGACATAGAAAAAATTTTTTGCGAGAATTTAGGCACTAAGTGTTTTTTGCAGAAAGGTCTAACAAGTCTGAAAAACGTAAGATGAGCGAAATCGGATGGTTATTAAAAAAGTTAGAGCATTTTGAAGTTGCAACATGCTGAAATCTGAAATTTTGCAGATTTTTTGAAAAATCTGACTTCCCATTCCTAGCGCTTTTTGAGGGTTGTGACGTCATTTTTCGAAATTTGGCCATATCTTTTTACAAAATTAATATTTTTGAAAATCCTTTGAGCTGGAGCCTCCCGGTGGATCACTCTACCAATTTTTTATGCAAAAAATAAATTTTTGCAAAATTTTTTTTTAAGTTGCAAAAAATTGCAAAAAAATTTTTTGATTGTGTCGCCCTCTGAAATTTAAGTCAATATACTTCCCAAGAATGTGCATCTAAAAAATGAGCTAATTGGCAGTCACTAGAGAATAGTTAGAGCAAAAAATCCCAATGTTTTCGTCATAGAAAAAAGTACATAATTCACTTTTTTGCAAAAAAGACATAGAAAAAATTTTTTGCGAGAATTTAGGCACTAAGTGTTTTTTGCAGAAAGGTCTAACAAGTCTGAAAAACGTAAGATGAGCGAAATCGGATGGTTATTAAAAAAGTTAGAGCATTTTGAAGTTGCAACATGCTGAAATCTGAAATTTTGCAGATTTTTTGAAAAATCTGACTTCCCATTCCTAGCGCTTTTTGAGGGTTGTGACGTCATTTTTCGAAATTTGGCCATATCTTTTTACAAAATTAATATTTTTGAAAATCCTTTGAGCTGGAGCCTCCCGGTGGATCACTCTACCAATTTTTTATGCAAAAAATAAATTTTTGCAAAATTTTTTTTTAAGTTGCAAAAAATTGCAAAAAAATTTTTTGATTGTGTCGCCCTCTGAAATTTAAGTCAATATACTTCCCAAGAATGTGCATCTAAAAAATGAGCTAATTGGCAGTCACTAGAGAATAGTTAGAGCAAAAAATCCCAATTTTTTCGTCATAGAAAAAAGTATATAATTCACTTTTTTGCAAAAAAGACATAGAAAAAATTTTTTGCGAGAATTTAGGCACTAAGTGTTTTTTGCAGAAAGGTCTAACAAGTCTGAAAAACGTAAGATGAGCGAAATCGGATGGTTATTAAAAAAGTTAGAGCATTTTGAAGTTGCAACATGCTGAAATCTGAAATTTTGCAGATTTTTTGAAAAATCTGACTTCCCATTCCTAGCGCTTTTTGAGGGTTGTGACGTCATTTTTCGAAATTTGGCCATATCTTTTTACAAAATTAATATTTTTGAAAATCCTTTGAGCTGGAGCCTCCCGGTGGATCACTCTACCAATTTTTTATGCAAAAAATAAATTTTTGCAAAATTTTTTTTTAAGTTGCAAAAAATTGCAAAAAAATTTTTTGATTGTGTCGCCCTCTGAAATTTAAGTCAATATACTTCCCAAGAATGTGCATCTAAAAAATGAGCTAATTGGCAGTCACTAGAGAATAGTTAGAGCAAAAAATCCCAATGTTTTCGTCATAGAAAAAAGTACATAATTCACTTTTTTGCAAAAAAGACATAGAAAAAATTTTTTGCGAGAATTTAGGCACTAAGTGTTTTTTGCAGAAAGGTCTAACAAGTCTGAAAAACGTAAGATGAGCGAAATCGGATGGTTATTAAAAAAGTTAGAGCATTTTGAAGTTGCAACATGCTGAAATCTGAAATTTTGCAGATTTTTTGAAAAATCTGACTTCCCATTCCTAGCGCTTTTTGAGGGTTGTGACGTCATTTTTCGAAATTTGGCCATATCTTTTTACAAAATTAATATTTTTGAAAATCCTTTGAGCTGGAGCCTCCCGGTGGATCACTCTACCAATTTTTTATGCAAAAAATAAATTTTTGCAAAATTTTTTTTTAAGTTGCAAAAAATTGCAAAAAAATTTTTTGATTGTGTCGCCCTCTGAAATTTAAGTCAATATACTTCCCAAGAATGTGCATCTAAAAAATGAGCTAATTGGCAGTCACTAGAGAATAGTTAGAGCAAAAAATCCCAATGTTTTCGTCATAGAAAAAAGTACATAATTCACTTTTTTGCAAAAAAGACATAGAAAAAATTTTTTGCGAGAATTTAGGCACTAAGTGTTTTTTGCAGAAAGGTCTAACAAGTCTGAAAAACGTAAGATGAGCGAAATCGGATGGTTATTAAAAAAGTTAGAGCATTTTGAAGTTGCAACATGCTGAAATCTGAAATTTTGCAGATTTTTTGAAAAATCTGACTTCCCATTCCTAGCGCTTTTTGAGGGTTGTGACGTCATTTTTCGAAATTTGGCCATATCTTTTTACAAAATTAATATTTTTGAAAATCCTTTGAGCTGGAGCCTCCCGGTGGATCACTCTACCAATTTTTTATGCAAAAAATAAATTTTTGCAAAATTTTTTTTTAAGTTGCAAAAAATTGCAAAAAAATTTTTTGATTGTGTCGCCCTCTGAAATTTAAGTCAATATACTTCCCAAGAATGTGCATCTAAAAAATGAGCTAATTGGCAGTCACTAGAGAATAGTTAGAGCAAAAAATCCCAATGTTTTCGTCATAGAAAAAAGTACATAATTCACTTTTTTGCAAAAAAGACATAGAAAAAATTTTTTGCGAGAATTTAGGCACTAAGTGTTTTTTGCAGAAAGGTCTAACAAGTCTGAAAAACGTAAGATGAGCGAAATCGGATGGTTATTAAAAAAGTTAGAGCATTTTGAAGTTGCAACATGCTGAAATCTGAAATTTTGCAGATTTTTTGAAAAATCTGACTTCCCATTCCTAGCGCTTTTTGAGGGTTGTGACGTCATTTTTCGAAATTTGGCCATATCTTTTTACAAAATTAATATTTTTGAAAATCCTTTGAGCTGGAGCCTCCCGGTGGATCACTCTACCAATTTTTTATGCAAAAAATAAATTTTTGCAAAATTTTTTTTTAAGTTGCAAAAAATTGCAAAAAAATTTTTTGATTGTGTCGCCCTCTGAAATTTAAGTCAATATACTTCCCAAGAATGTGCATCTAAAAAATGAGCTAATTGGCAGTCACTAGAGAATAGTTAGAGCAAAAAATCCCAATGTTTTCGTCATAGAAAAAAGTACATAATTCACTTTTTTGCAAAAAAGACATAGAAAAAATTTTTTGCGAGAATTTAGGCACTAAGTGTTTTTTGCAGAAAGGTCTAACAAGTCTGAAAAACGTAAGATGAGCGAAATCGGATGGTTATTAAAAAAGTTAGAGCATTTTGAAGTTGCAACATGCTGAAATCTGAAATTTTGCAGATTTTTTGAAAAATCTGACTTCCCATTCCTAGCGCTTTTTGAGGGTTGTGACGTCATTTTTCGAAATTTGGCCATATCTTTTTACAAAATTAATATTTTTGAAAATCCTTTGAGCTGGAGCCTCCCGGTGGATCACTCTACCAATTTTTTATGCAAAAAATAAATTTTTGCAAAATTTTTTTTTAAGTTGCAAAAAATTGCAAAAAAATTTTTTGATTGTGTCGCCCTCTGAAATTTAAGTCAATATACTTCCCAAGAATGTGCATCTAAAAAATGAGCTAATTGGCAGTCACTAGAGAATAGTTAGAGCAAAAAATCCCAATGTTTTCGTCATAGAAAAAAGTACATAATTCACTTTTTTGCAAAAAAGACATAGAAAAAATTTTTTGCGAGAATTTAGGCACTAAGTGTTTTTTGCAGAAAGGTCTAACAAGTCTGAAAAACGTAAGATGAGCGAAATCGGATGGTTATTAAAAAAGTTAGAGCATTTTGAAGTTGCAACATGCTGAAATCTGAAATTTTGCAGATTTTTTGAAAAATCTGACTTCCCATTCCTAGCGCTTTTTGAGGGTTGTGACGTCATTTTTCGAAATTTGGCCATATCTTTTTACAAAATTAATATTTTTGAAAATCCTTTGAGCTGGAGCCTCCCGGTGGATCACTCTACCAATTTTTTATGCAAAAAATAAATTTTTGCAAAATTTTTTTTTAAGTTGCAAAAAATTGCAAAAAAATTTTTTGATTGTGTCGCCCTCTGAAATTTAAGTCAATATACTTCCCAAGAATGTGCATCTAAAAAATGAGCTAATTGGCAGTCACTAGAGAATAGTTAGAGCAAAAAATCCCAATTTTTTCGTCATAGAAAAAAGTATATAATTCACTTTTTTGCAAAAAAGACATAGAAAAAATTTTTTGCGAGAATTTAGGCACTAAGTGTTTTTTGCAGAAAGGTCTAACAAGTCTGAAAAACGTAAGATGAGCGAAATCGGATGGTTATTAAAAAAGTTAGAGCATTTTGAAGTTGCAACATGCTGAAATCTGAAATTTTGCAGATTTTTTGAAAAATCTGACTTCCCATTCCTAGCGCTTTTTGAGGGTTGTGACGTCATTTTTCGAAATTTGGCCATATCTTTTTACAAAATTAATATTTTTGAAAATCCTTTGAGCTGGAGCCTCCCGGTGGATCACTCTACCAATTTTTTATGCAAAAAATAAATTTTTGCAAAATTTTTTTTTAAGTTGCAAAAAATTGCAAAAAAATTTTTTGATTGTGTCGCCCTCTGAAATTTAAGTCAATATACTTCCCAAGAATGTGCATCTAAAAAATGAGCTAATTGGCAGTCACTAGAGAATAGTTAGAGCAAAAAATCCCAATTTTTTCGTCATAGAAAAAAGTATATAATTCACTTTTTTGCAAAAAAGACATAGAAAAAATTTTTTGCGAGAATTTAGGCACTAAGTGTTTTTTGCAGAAAGGTCTAACAAGTCTGAAAAACGTAAGATGAGCGAAATCGGATGGTTATTAAAAAAGTTAGAGCATTTTGAAGTTGCAACATGCTGAAATCTGAAATTTTGCAGATTTTTTGAAAAATCTGACTTCCCATTCCTAGCGCTTTTTGAGGGTTGTGACGTCATTTTTCGAAATTTGGCCATATCTTTTTACAAAATTAATATTTTTGAAAATCCTTTGAGCTGGAGCCTCCCGGTGGATCACTCTACCAATTTTTTATGCAAAAAATAAATTTTTGCAAAATTTTTTTTTAAGTTGCAAAAAATTGCAAAAAAATTTTTTGATTGTGTCGCCCTCTGAAATTTAAGTCAATATACTTCCCAAGAATGTGCATCTAAAAAATGAGCTAATTGGCAGTCACTAGAGAATAGTTAGAGCAAAAAATCCCAATGTTTTCGTCATAGAAAAAAGTACATAATTCACTTTTTTGCAAAAAAGACATAGAAAAAATTTTTTGCGAGAATTTAGGCACTAAGTGTTTTTTGCAGAAAGGTCTAACAAGTCTGAAAAACGTAAGATGAGCGAAATCGGATGGTTATTAAAAAAGTTAGAGCATTTTGAAGTTGCAACATGCTGAAATCTGAAATTTTGCAGATTTTTTGAAAAATCTGACTTCCCATTCCTAGCGCTTTTTGAGGGTTGTGACGTCATTTTTCGAAATTTGGCCATATCTTTTTACAAAATTAATATTTTTGAAAATCCTTTGAGCTGGAGCCTCCCGGTGGATCACTCTACCAATTTTTTATGCAAAAAATAAATTTTTGCAAAATTTTTTTTTAAGTTGCAAAAAATTGCAAAAAAATTTTTTGATTGTGTCGCCCTCTGAAATTTAAGTCAATATACTTCCCAAGAATGTGCATCTAAAAAATGAGCTAATTGGCAGTCACTAGAGAATAGTTAGAGCAAAAAATCCCAATGTTTTCGTCATAGAAAAAAGTACATAATTCACTTTTTTGCAAAAAAGACATAGAAAAAATTTTTTGCGAGAATTTAGGCACTAAGTGTTTTTTGCAGAAAGGTCTAACAAGTCTGAAAAACGTAAGATGAGCGAAATCGGATGGTTATTAAAAAAGTTAGAGCATTTTGAAGTTGCAACATGCTGAAATCTGAAATTTTGCAGATTTTTTGAAAAATCTGACTTCCCATTCCTAGCGCTTTTTGAGGGTTGTGACGTCATTTTTCGAAATTTGGCCATATCTTTTTACAAAATTAATATTTTTGAAAATCCTTTGAGCTGGAGCCTCCCGGTGGATCACTCTACCAATTTTTTATGCAAAAAATAAATTTTTGCAAAATTTTTTTTTAAGTTGCAAAAAATTGCAAAAAAATTTTTTGATTGTGTCGCCCTCTGAAATTTAAGTCAATATACTTCCCAAGAATGTGCATCTAAAAAATGAGCTAATTGGCAGTCACTAGAGAATAGTTAGAGCAAAAAATCCCAATGTTTTCGTCATAGAAAAAAGTACATAATTCACTTTTTTGCAAAAAAGACATAGAAAAAATTTTTTGCGAGAATTTAGGCACTAAGTGTTTTTTGCAGAAAGGTCTAACAAGTCTGAAAAACGTAAGATGAGCGAAATCGGATGGTTATTAAAAAAGTTAGAGCATTTTGAAGTTGCAACATGCTGAAATCTGAAATTTTGCAGATTTTTTGAAAAATCTGACTTCCCATTCCTAGCGCTTTTTGAGGGTTGTGACGTCATTTTTCGAAATTTGGCCATATCTTTTTACAAAATTAATATTTTTGAAAATCCTTTGAGCTGGAGCCTCCCGGTGGATCACTCTACCAATTTTTTATGCAAAAAATAAATTTTTGCAAAATTTTTTTTTAAGTTGCAAAAAATTGCAAAAAAATTTTTTGATTGTGTCGCCCTCTGAAATTTAAGTCAATATACTTCCCAAGAATGTGCATCTAAAAAATGAGCTAATTGGCAGTCACTAGAGAATAGTTAGAGCAAAAAATCCCAATGTTTTCGTCATAGAAAAAAGTACATAATTCACTTTTTTGCAAAAAAGACATAGAAAAAATTTTTTGCGAGAATTTAGGCACTAAGTGTTTTTTGCAGAAAGGTCTAACAAGTCTGAAAAACGTAAGATGAGCGAAATCGGATGGTTATTAAAAAAGTTAGAGCATTTTGAAGTTGCAACATGCTGAAATCTGAAATTTTGCAGATTTTTTGAAAAATCTGACTTCCCATTCCTAGCGCTTTTTGAGGGTTGTGACGTCATTTTTCGAAATTTGGCCATATCTTTTTACAAAATTAATATTTTTGAAAATCCTTTGAGCTGGAGCCTCCCGGTGGATCACTCTACCAATTTTTTATGCAAAAAATAAATTTTTGCAAAATTTTTTTTTAAGTTGCAAAAAATTGCAAAAAAATTTTTTGATTGTGTCGCCCTCTGAAATTTAAGTCAATATACTTCCCAAGAATGTGCATCTAAAAAATGAGCTAATTGGCAGTCACTAGAGAATAGTTAGAGCAAAAAATCCCAATTTTTTCGTCATAGAAAAAAGTATATAATTCACTTTTTTGCAAAAAAGACATAGAAAAAATTTTTTGCGAGAATTTAGGCACTAAGTGTTTTTTGCAGAAAGGTCTAACAAGTCTGAAAAACGTAAGATGAGCGAAATCGGATGGTTATTAAAAAAGTTAGAGCATTTTGAAGTTGCAACATGCTGAAATCTGAAATTTTGCAGATTTTTTGAAAAATCTGACTTCCCATTCCTAGCGCTTTTTGAGGGTTGTGACGTCATTTTTCGAAATTTGGCCATATCTTTTTACAAAATTAATATTTTTGAAAATCCTTTGAGCTGGAGCCTCCCGGTGGATCACTCTACCAATTTTTTATGCAAAAAATAAATTTTTGCAAAATTTTTTTTTAAGTTGCAAAAAATTGCAAAAAAATTTTTTGATTGTGTCGCCCTCTGAAATTTAAGTCAATATACTTCCCAAGAATGTGCATCTAAAAAATGAGCTAATTGGCAGTCACTAGAGAATAGTTAGAGCAAAAAATCCCAATGTTTTCGTCATAGAAAAAAGTACATAATTCACTTTTTTGCAAAAAAGACATAGAAAAAATTTTTTGCGAGAATTTAGGCACTAAGTGTTTTTTGCAGAAAGGTCTAACAAGTCTGAAAAACGTAAGATGAGCGAAATCGGATGGTTATTAAAAAAGTTAGAGCATTTTGAAGTTGCAACATGCTGAAATCTGAAATTTTGCAGATTTTTTGAAAAATCTGACTTCCCATTCCTAGCGCTTTTTGAGGGTTGTGACGTCATTTTTCGAAATTTGGCCATATCTTTTTACAAAATTAATATTTTTGAAAATCCTTTGAGCTGGAGCCTCCCGGTGGATCACTCTACCAATTTTTTATGCAAAAAATAAATTTTTGCAAAATTTTTTTTTAAGTTGCAAAAAATTGCAAAAAAATTTTTTGATTGTGTCGCCCTCTGAAATTTAAGTCAATATACTTCCCAAGAATGTGCATCTAAAAAATGAGCTAATTGGCAGTCACTAGAGAATAGTTAGAGCAAAAAATCCCAATGTTTTCGTCATAGAAAAAAGTACATAATTCACTTTTTTGCAAAAAAGACATAGAAAAAATTTTTTGCGAGAATTTAGGCACTAAGTGTTTTTTGCAGAAAGGTCTAACAAGTCTGAAAAACGTAAGATGAGCGAAATCGGATGGTTATTAAAAAAGTTAGAGCATTTTGAAGTTGCAACATGCTGAAATCTGAAATTTTGCAGATTTTTTGAAAAATCTGACTTCCCATTCCTAGCGCTTTTTGAGGGTTGTGACGTCATTTTTCGAAATTTGGCCATATCTTTTTACAAAATTAATATTTTTGAAAATCCTTTGAGCTGGAGCCTCCCGGTGGATCACTCTACCAATTTTTTATGCAAAAAATAAATTTTTGCAAAATTTTTTTTTAAGTTGCAAAAAATTGCAAAAAAATTTTTTGATTGTGTCGCCCTCTGAAATTTAAGTCAATATACTTCCCAAGAATGTGCATCTAAAAAATGAGCTAATTGGCAGTCACTAGAGAATAGTTAGAGCAAAAAATCCCAATGTTTTCGTCATAGAAAAAAGTACATAATTCACTTTTTTGCAAAAAAGACATAGAAAAAATTTTTTGCGAGAATTTAGGCACTAAGTGTTTTTTGCAGAAAGGTCTAACAAGTCTGAAAAACGTAAGATGAGCGAAATCGGATGGTTATTAAAAAAGTTAGAGCATTTTGAAGTTGCAACATGCTGAAATCTGAAATTTTGCAGATTTTTTGAAAAATCTGACTTCCCATTCCTAGCGCTTTTTGAGGGTTGTGACGTCATTTTTCGAAATTTGGCCATATCTTTTTACAAAATTAATATTTTTGAAAATCCTTTGAGCTGGAGCCTCCCGGTGGATCACTCTACCAATTTTTTATGCAAAAAATAAATTTTTGCAAAATTTTTTTTTAAGTTGCAAAAAATTGCAAAAAAATTTTTTGATTGTGTCGCCCTCTGAAATTTAAGTCAATATACTTCCCAAGAATGTGCATCTAAAAAATGAGCTAATTGGCAGTCACTAGAGAATAGTTAGAGCAAAAAATCCCAATGTTTTCGTCATAGAAAAAAGTACATAATTCACTTTTTTGCAAAAAAGACATAGAAAAAATTTTTTGCGAGAATTTAGGCACTAAGTGTTTTTTGCAGAAAGGTCTAACAAGTCTGAAAAACGTAAGATGAGCGAAATCGGATGGTTATTAAAAAAGTTAGAGCATTTTGAAGTTGCAACATGCTGAAATCTGAAATTTTGCAGATTTTTTGAAAAATCTGACTTCCCATTCCTAGCGCTTTTTGAGGGTTGTGACGTCATTTTTCGAAATTTGGCCATATCTTTTTACAAAATTAATATTTTTGAAAATCCTTTGAGCTGGAGCCTCCCGGTGGATCACTCTACCAATTTTTTATGCAAAAAATAAATTTTTGCAAAATTTTTTTTTAAGTTGCAAAAAATTGCAAAAAAATTTTTTGATTGTGTCGCCCTCTGAAATTTAAGTCAATATACTTCCCAAGAATGTGCATCTAAAAAATGAGCTAATTGGCAGTCACTAGAGAATAGTTAGAGCAAAAAATCCCAATGTTTTCGTCATAGAAAAAAGTACATAATTCACTTTTTTGCAAAAAAGACATAGAAAAAATTTTTTGCGAGAATTTAGGCACTAAGTGTTTTTTGCAGAAAGGTCTAACAAGTCTGAAAAACGTAAGATGAGCGAAATCGGATGGTTATTAAAAAAGTTAGAGCATTTTGAAGTTGCAACATGCTGAAATCTGAAATTTTGCAGATTTTTTGAAAAATCTGACTTCCCATTCCTAGCGCTTTTTGAGGGTTGTGACGTCATTTTTCGAAATTTGGCCATATCTTTTTACAAAATTAATATTTTTGAAAATCCTTTGAGCTGGAGCCTCCCGGTGGATCACTCTACCAATTTTTTATGCAAAAAATAAATTTTTGCAAAATTTTTTTTTAAGTTGCAAAAAATTGCAAAAAAATTTTTTGATTGTGTCGCCCTCTGAAATTTAAGTCAATATACTTCCCAAGAATGTGCATCTAAAAAATGAGCTAATTGGCAGTCACTAGAGAATAGTTAGAGCAAAAAATCCCAATGTTTTCGTCATAGAAAAAAGTACATAATTCACTTTTTTGCAAAAAAGACATAGAAAAAATTTTTTTGCGAGAATTTAGGCACTAAGTGTTTTTTGCAGAAAGGTCTAACAAGTCTGAAAAACGTAAGATGAGCGAAATCGGATGGTTATTAAAAAAGTTAGAGCATTTTGAAGTTGCAACATGCTGAAATCTGAAATTTTGCAGATTTTTTGAAAAATCTGACTTCCCATTCCTAGCGCTTTTTGAGGGTTGTGACGTCATTTTTCGAAATTTGGCCATATCTTTTTACAAAATTAATATTTTTGAAAATCCTTTGAGCTGGAGCCTCCCGGTGGATCACTCTACCAATTTTTTATGCAAAAAATAAATTTTTGCAAAATTTTTTTTTAAGTTGCAAAAAATTGCAAAAAAATTTTTTGATTGTGTCGCCCTCTGAAATTTAAGTCAATATACTTCCCAAGAATGTGCATCTAAAAAATGAGCTAATTGGCAGTCACTAGAGAATAGTTAGAGCAAAAAATCCCATTTTTTTTCGTCATAGAAAAAAGTACATAATTCACTTTTTTGCAAAAAAGACATAGAAAAAATTTTTTGCGAGAATTTAGGCACTAAGTGTTTTTTGCAGAAAGGTCTAACAAGTCTGAAAAACGTAAGATGAGCGAAATCGGATGGTTATTAAAAAAGTTAGAGCATTTTGAAGTTGCAACATGCTGAAATCTGAAATTTTGCAGATTTTTTGAAAAATCTGACTTCCCATTCCTAGCGCTTTTTGAGGGTTGTGACGTCATTTTTCGAAATTTGGCCATATCTTTTTACAAAATTAATATTTTTGAAAATCCTTTGAGCTGGAGCCTCCCGGTGGATCACTCTACCAATTTTTTATGCAAAAAATAAATTTTTGCAAAATTTTTTTTTAAGTTGCAAAAAATTGCAAAAAAATTTTTTGATTGTGTCGCCCTCTGAAATTTAAGTCAATATACTTCCCAAGAATGTGCATCTAAAAAATGAGCTAATTGGCAGTCACTAGAGAATAGTTAGAGCAAAAAATCCCAATGTTTTCGTCATAGAAAAAAGTACATAATTCACTTTTTTGCAAAAAAGACATAGAAAAAATTTTTTGCGAGAATTTAGGCACTAAGTGTTTTTTGCAGAAAGGTCTAACAAGTCTGAAAAACGTAAGATGAGCGAAATCGGATGGTTATTAAAAAAGTTAGAGCATTTTGAAGTTGCAACATGCTGAAATCTGAAATTTTGCAGATTTTTTGAAAAATCTGACTTCCCATTCCTAGCGCTTTTTGAGGGTTGTGACGTCATTTTTCGAAATTTGGCCATATCTTTTTACAAAATTAATATTTTTGAAAATCCTTTGAGCTGGAGCCTCCCGGTGGATCACTCTACCAATTTTTTATGCAAAAAATAAATTTTTGCAAAATTTTTTTTTAAGTTGCAAAAAATTGCAAAAAAATTTTTTGATTGTGTCGCCCTCTGAAATTTAAGTCAATATACTTCCCAAGAATGTGCATCTAAAAAATGAGCTAATTGGCAGTCACTAGAGAATAGTTAGAGCAAAAAATCCCAATGTTTTCGTCATAGAAAAAAGTACATAATTCACTTTTTTGCAAAAAAGACATAGAAAAAATTTTTTGCGAGAATTTAGGCACTAAGTGTTTTTTGCAGAAAGGTCTAACAAGTCTGAAAAACGTAAGATGAGCGAAATCGGATGGTTATTAAAAAAGTTAGAGCATTTTGAAGTTGCAACATGCTGAAATCTGAAATTTTGCAGATTTTTTGAAAAATCTGACTTCCCATTCCTAGCGCTTTTTGAGGGTTGTGACGTCATTTTTCGAAATTTGGCCATATCTTTTTACAAAATTAATATTTTTGAAAATCCTTTGAGCTGGAGCCTCCCGGTGGATCACTCTACCAATTTTTTATGCAAAAAATAAATTTTTGCAAAATTTTTTTTTAAGTTGCAAAAAATTGCAAAAAAATTTTTTGATTGTGTCGCCCTCTGAAATTTAAGTCAATATACTTCCCAAGAATGTGAATCTACAAAATGAGCTAATTGGCAGTCACTAGAGAATAGTTAGAGCAAAAAATCCCATTTTTTTCGTCATAGAAAAAAGTACATAATTCACTTTTTTGCAAAAAAGACATAGAAAAAATTTTTTGCGAGAATTTAGGCACTAAGTGTTTTTTGCAGAAAGGTCTAACAAGTCTGAAAAACGTAAGATGAGCGAAATCGGATGGTTATTAAAAAAGTTAGAGCATTTTGAAGTTGCAACATGCTGAAATCTGAAATTTTGCAGATTTTTTGAAAAATCTGACTTCCCATTCCTAGCGCTTTTTGAGGGTTGTGACGTCATTTTTCGAAATTTGGCCATATCTTTTTACAAAATTAATATTTTTGAAAATCCTTTGAGCTGGAGCCTCCCGGTGGATCACTCTACCAATTTTTTATGCAAAAAATAAATTTTTGCAAAATTTTTTTTTAAGTTGCAAAAAATTGCAAAAAAATTTTTTGATTGTGTCGCCCTCTGAAATTTAAGTCAATATACTTCCCAAGAATGTGCATCTAAAAAATGAGCTAATTGGCAGTCACTAGAGAATAGTTAGAGCAAAAAATCCCAATGTTTTCGTCATAGAAAAAAGTACATAATTCACTTTTTTGCAAAAAAGACATAGAAAAAATTTTTTGCGAGAATTTAGGCACTAAGTGTTTTTTGCAGAAAGGTCTAACAAGTCTGAAAAACGTAAGATGAGCGAAATCGGATGGTTATTAAAAAAGTTAGAGCATTTTGAAGTTGCAACATGCTGAAATCTGAAATTTTGCAGATTTTTTGAAAAATCTGACTTCCCATTCCTAGCGCTTTTTGAGGGTTGTGACGTCATTTTTCGAAATTTGGCCATATCTTTTTACAAAATTAATATTTTTGAAAATCCTTTGAGCTGGAGCCTCCCGGTGGATCACTCTACCAATTTTTTATGCAAAAAATAAATTTTTGCAAAATTTTTT
The DNA here is from genome assembly GCA_032873175.1 of Leptopilina drosophilae. NCBI lineage: Eukaryota > Metazoa > Arthropoda > Insecta > Hymenoptera > Figitidae > Leptopilina > Leptopilina drosophilae. The sequence goes on along the minus strand of JAVJHS010000653.1, from coordinate 1,473 downwards.
TTTAAGTTGCAAAAAATTGCAAAAAAATTTTTTGATTGTGTCGCCCTCTGAAATTTAAGTCAATATACTTCCCAAGAATGTGCATCTAAAAAATGAGCTAATTGGCAGTCACTAGAGAATAGTTAGAGCAAAAAATCCCAATGTTTTCGTCATAGAAAAAAGTACATAATTCACTTTTTTGCAAAAAAGACATAGAAAAAATTTTTTGCGAGAATTTAGGCACTAAGTGTTTTTTGCAGAAAGGTCTAACAAGTCTGAAAAACGTAAGATGAGCGAAATCGGATGGTTATTAAAAAAGTTAGAGCATTTTGAAGTTGCAACATGCTGAAATCTGAAATTTTGCAGATTTTTTGAAAAATCTGACTTCCCATTCCTAGCGCTTTTTGAGGGTTGTGACGTCATTTTTCGAAATTTGGCCATATCTTTTTACAAAATTAATATTTTTGAAAATCCTTTGAGCTGGAGCCTCCCGGTGGATCACTCTACCAATTTTTTATGCAAAAAATAAATTTTTGCAAAATTTTTTTTTAAGTTGCAAAAAATTGCAAAAACAATTTTTTGATTGTGTCGCCCTCTGAAATTTAAGTCAATATACTTCCCAAGAATGTGCATCTAAAAAATGAGCTAATTGGCAGTCACTAGAGAATAGTTAGAGCAAAAAATCCCAATGTTTTCGTCATAGAAAAAAGTACATAATTCACTTTTTTGCAAAAAAGACATAGAAAAAATTTTTTGCGAGAATTTAGGCACTAAGTGTTTTTTGCAGAAAGGTCTAACAAGTCTGAAAAACGTAAGATGAGCGAAATCGGATGGTTATTAAAAAAGTTAGAGCATTTTGAAGTTGCAACATGCTGAAATCTGAAATTTTGCAGATTTTTTGAAAAATCTGACTTCCCATTCCTAGCGCTTTTTGAGGGTTGTGACGTCATTTTTCGAAATTTGGCCATATCTTTTTACAAAATTAATATTTTTGAAAATCCTTTGAGCTGGAGCCTCCCGGTGGATCACTCTACCAATTTTTTATGCAAAAAATAAATTTTTGCAAAATTTTTTTTTAAGTTGCAAAAAATTGCAAAAAAATTTTTTGATTGTGTCGCCCTCTGAAATTTAAGTCAATATACTTCCCAAGAATGTGCATCTAAAAAATGAGCTAATTGGCAGTCACTAGAGAATAGTTAGAGCAAAAAATCCCAATTTTTTCGTCATAGAAAAAAGTATATAATTCACTTTTTTGCAAAAAAGACATAGAAAAAATTTTTTGCGAGAATTTAGGCACTAAGTGTTTTTTGCAGAAAGGTCTAACAAGTCTGAAAAACGTAAGATGAGCGAAATCGGATGGTTATTAAAAAAGTTAGAGCATTTTGAAGTTGCAACATGCTGAAATCTGAAATTTTGCAGATTTTTTGAAAAATCTGACTTCCCATTCCTAGCGCTTTTTGAGGGTTGTGACGTCATTTTTCGAAATTTGGCCAT
>JAVJHS010000652.1:0-16000 GCA_032873175.1 Leptopilina drosophilae | reverse complement strand
TGATATTTTGTGGCGAATTTCATGAAAATTTCAAAAATTTTTGTCGAAAATTGCAGGATTTTTTTCAATCCTCCTCAAATATTTGTAAAGTCTTTTTCTATCGAATTAGAGGAGAATGGGGGAGTTATGAAGCACGCTTTGTTTATGAGTTGTAACTTCCCAAAAAGAAATTTTTATTTCAAATTTTCTCTACTTGAATCTCTAGAGGGTCTTCAAATATGCTTACTGGTTGAAGAATTTGCATGAAATAAAATAAAATCGACAATTTTTTTTCAGTTGGACTAAAAAGCTGCTTTTTCAAGTTTTTAAAAATCATGGGGAGTTGTGTGAAGCACTACTAAAAATCGCTAAAAATTATATATTTTCAATGGTAAATATTCTTTATCGCGATTTTGCATAAATCGTTTTAAATTTCGAGAACCTAATCATTGCTGGGTAGAATTATATGGGTGAACTTATCTTTTTGATTCGCTTCGCCGGAATTTTGTAAGAATTCTGCAAATATGGAGCACACAAAAAAAAACTTTATAAATGAAAAATTGAACACATTGTCTTTGAAAGATATGCAAAATATCTTCTATCGGAATGAATCCAATTACAAAACGATGATATTAGGTGAAAAAATATTCAGAGTAAGTGACATCTATCAAAACAATTACTATGCGAGGATCTATGGCCGTGCTTCACAACTCCCCATGCTTCATAACTCCCCATTCTCCCCTACAAAATTGGAAAAATATTTTTCTATGGCGAGAAAAATTTTCTTTTATCAAAAAATCTTGAATTTTCTCATTTTTCGTATAGAATTTCATAAAAATTTCAAAATTTTTTGTCGAAAATTGCAGAATTTTTCCAATCCTATTCAAATATTTTGCAAAGTCTTCTAGTATCGAATTCAAAATTGAAAAAATAGTTTTCAATGGCGAGAAAAAATTTTCTTATTATCAAAAATCTTGAATTTTCTGATATTTTTGTGGCGATTTTCATGAAAATTTCAAAATTTTTTGTCGAAAATTGCAGAATTTTTCCAATCCTCTTCAAATATTTTGCAAAGTCTTCTTGAATCGAATTCAAAATTGGAAAAAATAGTTTTCAATGGCGTGAGAAAACATTTTTCTATTTTATCAAAATTTCTTGTGAAATTTTCTGATATTTTGTGGCGGATTTATTCATGAAAATTCAAAATTTTTGTCGAAAATTGCAGATTTTTCCAATTTCCTCTTCAAATTATTTTGCAAAGTCTTCTTGAATCGAATTCAAAATTGGAAAAAATATTTTTTTTCTATGGCGGAGAAAAAATTTTCTTTTTATCAAAAATCTTGAATTTTCTCATTTTTTCGTATAGAATTTCATAAAAATTCAAAATTTTTGTCGAAAATTGCAGGATTTTTTCCAATCCTCCTCAAATATTTTGTAAAGTCTTTTTCTATGGAATACAAAACTGAAAAAATATTTTTCAATGGCGAGAAGAAAAATTTTTCTTTTATCAAAAATCTTGAATTTTCTCATTTTTCGTGGCGAATTTCATGAAAATTCAAAATTTTTGTCGAAAAATAGCAGGATTTTTTCCAGTCCTCCTCAAATATTTTGCAAAGTCTTCTTGAATCGAATTCAAAATTAAAAAAATATTTTTCAATGGCAAGAAAAATTTTATTTTATCAAAAAATCTTGAAATTTCTGATATTCTGTTGCGAATTTCATGAAAATTCAAAAATTTTTGTCGAAAATTGCAAAATTTTTTTCCAATCCTCTTTCAAATATTTTGTAAAGTCTTATTCTATCGAGTACGAAATTGGTAAAATATTTTTCAATGGCGAGAAAAATTTTCTTTTATCAAAAAATCTTGAATTTTCTCATTTTTTGTATAGAATTTCATAAAAAATTCAAAATTTTTGTCGAAAATTGCAGGATTTTTTCCAATCCTCCTCAAATATTTTGTAAAGTCTTTTTCTATCGAATACAAAACTGAGAAAATATTTTTTCAATGGCGAGAAAAATTTTCTTTGATCAAAAATCTTGAATTTTCTCATTTTTGGTGTAGATATTCATGAAAATATAAAATTTTTTTCGAAAATTGCAAGATTTTTTTCAATCCTCTTTAAATATTTTGCAAAGTCTTCTTGAATCGAATTCAAAATTGGAAAAAATATTTTTCAATGGCAAGAAAAAATTTTCTTTTATCAAAAATCTTGAAATTTTCTGATATTTTGTGGCGAATTTCATGAAAATTCAAAATTTTTCTCGCAAATTGCAGGATTTTTTCCAGTCCTCCTCAAATATTTTGTAAAGTCTTTTTCTATCGAATACAAAAATTGGAAAAATATTTTTCTATGGCGAGAAAAAATTTTTCTTTTATCAAAAATCTTGAATTTTCTCATTTTTCGTATAGAATTTCATAAAAATTCAAAATTTTTGTCGAAAATTGCAGGATTTTTTCCAATCCTCCTTAAATATTTTGTAAAGTCTTTTTCTATGGAATACAAAACTGAAAAAATATTTTTCAATGGCGAGAAAAAATTTTCTTTTATCAAAAATCTTGAATTTTCTCATTTTTCGTGGCGAATTTTCATGAAAATTCAAAATTTTTCTCGAAAATTGCAGGATTTTTTCCAGTCCTCCTCAAATATTTTGCAAAAGTCTTCTTGAATCGAATTCAAAATTGAAAAAAAATTCTTTAATGGCAAGAAAAATTTTATTTTATCAAAAATCTCGAATTTTTCTCATATTTTGTGGCGAATTTCATGAAAATTCTCAAAAATTTTTGTCGAAAATTTGCGGGATTTTACCAATTCCTCCTCAAATATTTTGTAAAGTCTTTTTCTATCGAATACAAAATTGGAAAAATTATTTTTCTATGGCGAGAAAAATTTTACTTTTATCAAAAATCTTGAATTTTCTTCATTTTTCGTATAGAATTTCATGAAAATTCAAAATTATTGTCGAAAATTGCAGAATTTTTCCAATCCTCTTCAAATATTTTGTAAAGTCTTTTCTATCGAATACAAAACTGAAAAAATATTTTTTAATGGCAAGAAAAATTTTCTTTTATCAAAAATCTTGAATTTTCTCATTTTTCGTGTAGAATTTCATGAAAATTCAAAATTTTTGTCGAAAATTGCAGGATTTTTTCCAATCCTCCTCAAATATTTTGCAAAAGACTTCTTGAATCGAATTCAAATTGAAAAAATATTTTTTCAATGGCAAGAAAAATTTTATTTTATCAAAAATCTTGAATTTTCTCATATTTTGTGGCGAAATTTCATGAAAAATTCAAAATTTTTGTCGAATAATTTGCGGGATTTTGTCCAATCCTACCTCAAATATTTTGTAAAGTCTTTTTTCTATCGAATACAAAATTGGAAAAATATTTTTCAAATGGCAAGAAAAATTTTATTTTATCAAAAATCTTGAATTTTCTGATATTTTGTGGCGAATTTTCATGAAAATTCAAAATTTTTCTCGAAAATTGCAGGATTTTTTCCAGTCCTTCTCAAATATTTTTGCAAAGTCTTCTTGTATCGAATTCAAAATTGGAAAAATATTTTTCAATGGCAAGAAAAATTTTCTTTTATCAAAAATCTTGAAATTTTCTGATATTTTGTGGCGAATTTCATGAAAATTCAAAATTTTTTTCGCAAATTGCAGGATTTTTTCCAGTCCTCCTCAAATATTTTTGTAAAGTCTTTTTCTATCGAATACAAAATTGGAAAAAATATTTTTCTATGGCGAGAAAAATTTTCTTTTATCAAAAATCTTGAATTTCTTCTCATTTTTCGTATAGAATTTCATAAAAATTCAAAATTTTTGTCGAAAATTGCAGGATTTATTTCCAATCCTCCTCAAATATTTTGTAAAGTCTTTTTTCTATGGAATACAAAACTAAAAAAATATTTTTCAATGGCGAGAAAAAATTTTTCTTTTATCAAAAATCTTGAATTTTCCATCATTTTTCGTGGCGAATTTCATGAAAATTCAAAATTTTTCTCGAAAATTGCAGGATTTTTTCCAGTCCTCCTCAAATATTTTGCAAAGTCTTCTTGAATCGAATTCAAAATTGAAAAATATTCTTCAATGGCAAGAAAAATTTTATTTTATCAAAAATCTTGAATTTTCTGATATTTTGTGGCGAATTTCATGAAAATTCAAAATTTTTCTCGAAAATTTGCAGGATTTTTATTCCAGTCCTTCTCAAATATTTTGCAAAAGTCTTCTTGTATCGAATTCAAAATTGGAAAAATATTTTTCAATGGCAAGAAAAATTTTCTTTTATCAAAAATCTTGAAATTTCTGATATTTTGTGGCGAATTTCATGAAAATTCAAAATTTTTTTCGCAAATTGCAGGATTTTTTCCAGTCCTTCTCAAATATTTTGCAAAGTCTTCTTGAATCGAATTCAAAATTGAAAAAATATATTTCAATGGCAAGAAAAATTTTATTTTATCAAAAATCTTGAATTTTCTGATATTTTGTGGCGAATTTCATGAAAATTCAAAATTTTTCTTGCAAATTGCAGGATTTTTTCCAGTCCTCCTCAAATATTTTGTAAAGTCTTTTTCTATCGAATACAAAATTGGAAAAATATTTTTCTATGGCGAGAAAAATTTTCTTTTATCAAAAATCTTGAATTTTCTCATTTTTCGTATAGAATTTCATGAAAATTCAAAATTTTTCTCGAAAATTGCAGGATTTTTTCCAGTCCTCCTCAAATATTTTGCAAAGTCTTCTTGAATCGAATTCAAAATTGAAAAAATATTTTTCAATGGCAAGAAAAATTTTATTTTATCAAAAATCTTGAATTTTCTGATATTTTGTGGCGAATTTCATGAAAATTCAAAATTTTTTTGTCGAAAATTTTCATGAAAATTCAAAATTTTTCTCGAAAAATTGCAGGATTTTTTCCAGTCCTCCTCAAATATTTTGCAAAGTCTTCTTGAATCGAATTCAAAATTGAAAAAATATTCTTCAATGGCAAGAAAAATTTTATTTTATCAAAAATCTTGAATTTTCTGATATTTTGTGGCGAATTTCATGAAAAATTCAAAATTTTTTCTCGAAAATTGCAGGATTTTTTCCAGTCCTTCTCAAATATTTTGCAAAGTCTTCTTGTATCGGAATTCAAAATTGGAAAAATATTTTTCAATGGCAAGAAAGAAAATTTTTCTTTTATCAAAAATCTTGAAATTTTCTGATATTTTGTGGCGAATTTTCATGAAAATTCAAAATATTTTTTCGCAAAATTGCAGGATTTTTTCCATGTCCTTCTCAAATATATTTGCAAAGTCTTCTTGAATCGAATTCAAAATTGAAAAAAATATTTTCAATGGCAAGAAAAAATTTTATTTTTATCAAAAATCTTGAATTTTCTCATATTTTGTGGCGAATTTCATGAAAATTCAAAATTTTTGTCGAAATTTGCGGGATTTTTTCCAATCTCCTCCTCAAATATTTTGTAAAGTCTTTTTTCTATCGAATACAAAATTGGAAAAATATTTTTCTATTGGCGTGAAAGAAAAATTTTCTTTTATCAAAAATCTTGAATTTTCTCATTTTTCGTATAGAATTTCATGAAAATTCAAAATTTTTCTCGAAAATTGCAGGATTTTTTCCAGTCCTCCTCAAATATTTTGCAAAGTCTTCTTGAATCGAATTCAAAATTGAAAAAATATTTTTCAATGGCAAGAAAAATTTTATTTTATCAAAAATCTTGAATTTTCTGATATTTTGTGGCGAATTTCATGAAAATTCAAAATTTTTCTCGAAAATTGCAGGATTTTTTCCAGTCCTTCTCAAATATTTTGCAAAGTCTTCTTGTATCGAATTCAAAATTGGAAAAATATTTTTCAATGGCAAGAAAAATTTTCTTTTATCAAAAATCTTGAAATTTCTGATATTTTGTGGCGAATTTCATGAAAATTCAAAATTTTTCTCGCAAATTGCAGGATTTTTTCCAGTCCTCCTCAAATATTTTGTAAAGTCTTTTTCTATCGAATACAAAATTGGAAAAATATTTTTCTATGGCGAGAAAAATTTTCTTTTATCAAAAATCTTGAATTTTCTGATATTTTGTGGCGAATTTCATGAAAATTCAAAATTTTTGTCGAAAATTGCAGGATTTTTTTCAATCCTCCTCAAATATTTTGCAAAGTCTTCTTGAATCGAATTCAAAATTGGAAAAATATTTTTCTATGGCAAGAAAAATTTTATTTTATCAAAAATCTCGAATTTTCTCATATTTTGTGGCGAATTTCATGAAAATTCAAAATTTTTTGTCGAAATTTGCGGGATTTTTTCCAATCCTCCTCAAATATTTTGTAAAGTCTTTTTTCTATCGAATACAAAATTGGAAAAATATTTTTCTATGGCGAGAAAAATTTTCTTTTATCAAAAATCTTGAATTTTCTCATTTTTTTTTCGTATAGAATTTCATAAAAATTCAAAATTTTTGTCGAAAATTGCAGGATTTTTTCCAATCCTCTTCAAATATTTTGTAAAGTCTTTTTCTATGGAATACAAAACTGAAAAAATATATTTTCAATGGCCGAGAAAAAATTTTCTTTTATCAAAAATCTTGAATTTTCTCATTTTTCGTGGCGAATTTCATGAAAAATTCAAAATTATTCTCGAAAATTGCAGGATTTATTCCAGTCCTCCTCAAATATTTTGCAAAGACTTCTTGAATCGAATTCAAAATTGAAAAAATATTTTTCAATGGCAAGAAAAATTTTATTTTATCAAAAATCTTGAATTTTCTCATATTTTGTGGCGAATTTCATGAAAATTCAAAATTTTTTTGTCGAAATTTGCGGGATTTTTTTCCAATCCTCCTCAAATATTTTGTAAAGTCTTTTTCTATCGAATACAAAATTGGAAAAATATTTTTCAATGGCAAGAAAAATTTTATTTTATCAAAAATCTTGAATTTTCTGATATTTTGTGGCGAATTTCATGAAAATTCAAAATTTTTCTCGAAAATTGCAGGATTTTTTCCAGTCCTTCTCAAATATTTTGCAAAGTCTTCTTGTATCGAATTCAAAATTGGAAAAATATTTTTCAATGGCAAGAAAAATTTTCTTTTATCAAAAATTCTTGAAATTTCTGATATTTTGTGGCGAATTTCATGAAAATTCAAAATTTTTTTTCGCAAATTGCAGGATTTTTTCCAGTCCTCCTCAAATATTTTGTAAAGTCTTTTTCTATCGAATACAAAATTGGAAAAATATTTTTCTATGGCGAGAAAAATTTTCTTTTATCAAAAATCTTGAATTTTCTCATTTTTCGTATAGAATTTCATAAAAATTCAAAATTTTTGTCGAAAAATTGCAGGATTTTTTTCCAATCCTCGTCAAATATTTTGTAAAGTCTTTTTCTATGGAATACAAAACTGAAAAAATATTTTTCAATGGCGAGAAAAATTTTCTTTTATCAAAAATCTTGAATTTTCTCATTTTTCGTGGCGAATTTCATGAAAATTCAAAATTTTTCTCGAAAATTGCAGGATTTTTTCCAGTCCTCCTCAAATATTTTGCAAAGTCTTCTTGAATCGAATTCAAAATTGTAAAAATATTCTTCAATGGCAAGAAAAATTTTATTTTATCAAAAATCTTGAATTTTCTGATATTTTGTGGCGAATTTCATGAAAATTCAAAATTTTTTCTCGAAAATTGCAGGATTTTTTCCAGTCCTTCTCAAATATTTTGCAAAGTCTTCTTGTATCGAATTCAAAATTGGAAAAATATTTTTCAATGGCAAGAAAAATTTTCTTTTATCAAAAATCTTGAAATTTCTGATATTTTGTGGCGAATTTCATGAAAATTCAAAATTTTTTTCGCAAATTGCAGGATTTTTTCCAGTCCTCCTCAAATATTTTGTAAAGTCTTTTTCTATCGAATACAAAATTGGAAAAATATTTTTCTATGGCGAGAAAAATTTTCTTTTATCAAAAATCTTGAATTTTCTCATTTTTCGTATAGAATTTCATAAAAATTCAAAATTTTTGTCGAAAATTGCAGGATTTTTTCCAATCCTCCTCAAATATTTTGTAAAGTCTTTTTCTATGGAATACAAAACTGAAAAAATATTTTTCAATGGCGAGAAAAATTTTCTTTTATCAAAAATCTTGAATTTTCTCATTTTTCGTGGCGAATTTCATGAAAATTCAAAATTTTTCTCGAAAATTGCAGGATTTTTTCCAGTCCTCCTCAAATATTTTGCAAAGTCTTCTTGAATCGAATTCAAAATTGAAAAAATATTTTTCAATGGCAAGAAAAATTTTATTTTATCAAAAATCTTGAATTTTCTGATATTTTGTGGCGAATTTCATGAAAATTCAAAATTTTTCTCGAAAATTGCAGGATTTTTTCCAGTCCTTCTCAAATATTTTGCAAAGTCTTCTTGTATCGAATTCAAAATTGGAAAAATATTTTTCAATGGCAAGAAAAATTTTCTTTTATCAAAAATCTTGAAATTTCTGATATTTTGTGGCGAATTTCATGAAAATTCAAAATTTTTTTCGCAAATTGCAGGATTTTTTCCAGTCCTCCTCAAATATTTTGTAAAGTCTTTTTCTATCGAATACAAAATTGGAAAAATATTTTTCTATGGCGAGAAAAATTTTCTTTTATCAAAAAATCTTGAATTTTCTCATTTTTCGTATAGAATTTCATAAAAATTCAAAATTTTTGTCGAAAATTGCAGGATTTTTTCCAATCCTCCTCAAATATTTTGTAAAGTCTTTTTCTATGGAATACAAAACTAAAAAAATATTTTTCAATGGCGAGAAAAATTTTCTTTTATCAAAAATCTTGAATTTTCTCATTTTTCGTGGCGAATTTCATGAAAATTCAAAATTTTTCTCGAAAATTGCAGGATTTTTTCCAGTCCTCCTCAAATATTTTGCAAAGTCTTCTTGAATCGAATTCAAAATTGAAAAAAAAATATTCTTCAATGGCAAGAAAAATTTTTATTTTATCAAAAAATCTCGAATTTTCTCATATTTAGTGGCGAATTTCATGAAAATTCAAAATTTTTGTCGAAATTTGCGGGATTTTTTCCAATCCTCCTCAAATATTTTGTAAAGTCTTTTTCTATCGAATACAAAATTGGAAAAATATTTTTCTATGGCGAGAAAAATTTTCTTTTATCAAAAATCTTGAATTTTCTGATATTTTGTGGCGAATTTCATGAAAATTCAAAATTTTTGTCGAAAATTGCAGGATTTTTTTCAATCCTCCTCAAATATTTTGTAAAGTCTTTTTCTATCGAATAGAGGAGAATGTGGAGTTATGAAGCACGCTTTGTTTATGAGTTGTAACTTCAAAAAGAAATTTTTATTTCAAATTTTCTCTACTTGAATCTCTAGAGGGTCTTCAAATATGCTTACTGGTTGAAGAATTTGCATGAAATAAAATAAAATCAACAATTTTTTTCAGTTGGACTAAAAAAGCTGCTTTTTCAAGTTTTTAAAAAATCATGGGGAGTTGTGAAGCACTACTAAAAATCGCTAAAAATTATATTTTTTGGTAAATATTCTTTATCGCGATTTTGCATAAATCGTTTTAAATTTCGAGAACCTAATCATTGCTGGGTATTATATGGGTGAACTTATCTTTTTGATTCGTTCGCGAATTTTGTAAGAATTCTGCAAAATGGAGCACACAAAAAAACTTTATAAATGAAAAATTGAACACATTGTCTTGAAAGATATGCAAAATATCTTCTATCGGAATGAATCCAATTACAAAACGATGATATTAGGTGAAAAAATATTCAGAGTAAGTGACATCTATCAAAACAATTACTATGCGAGATCTATGGCCGTGCTTCACAACTCCCCATGCTTCATAACTCCCCATTCTCCCCTACAAAAATGGAAAAATATTTTTCTATGGCGAGAAAAAATTTTCTTTTATCAAAAATCTTGAATTTTCTCATTTTTCGTATAGAATTTCATAAAAATTCAAAATTTTTGTCGAAAATTGCAGAATTTTTCCAATCCTATTCAAATATTTTGCAAAGTCTTCTAGTATCGAATTCAAAATTGAAAAAATAGTTTTCAATGGCGAGAAAAATTTTCTTTTATCAAAAATCTTGAATTTTCTGATATTTTGTGGCGATTTTCATGAAAATTCAAAATTTTTGTCGAAAATTGCAGAATTTTTCCAATCCTCTTCAAATATTTTGCAAAGTCTTCTTGAATCGAATTCAAAATTGGAAAAATAGTTTTCAATGGCGAGAAAAATTTTCTTTTATCAAAAATCTTGAATTTTCTGATATTTTGTGGCGATTTTCATGAAAATTCAAAATTTTTGTCGAAAATTGCAGGATTTTTTTCCAATCCTCCTCAAATATTTTGTAAAGTCTTTTTCTATCGAATAGAGGAGAATGGGGAGTTATGAAGCACGCTTTGTTTATGAGTTGTAACTTCAAAAAGAAATTTTTATTTCAAATTTTCTCTACTTGAATCTCTAGAGGGTCTTCAAATATGCTTACTGGTTGAAGAATTTGCATGAAATAAAATAAAATCGACAATTTGTTTCAGTTGGACTAAAAAGCTGCTTTTTCAAGTTTTTAAAAATCATGGGGAGTTGTGAAGCACTACTAAAAATCGCTAAAAATTATATTTTTTGGTAAATATTCTTTATCGCGATTTTGCATAAATCGTTTTAAATTTCGAGAACCTAATCATTGCTGGGTATTATATGGGTGAACTTATCTTTTTGATTCGTTCGCGAATTTTGTAAGAATTCTGCAAAATGGAGCACACAAAAAAACTTTATAAATGAAAAATTGAACACATTGTCTTGAAAGATATGCAAAATATCTTCTATCGGAATGAATCCAATTACAAAACGATGATATTAGGTGAAAAAATATTCAGAGTAAGTGACATCTATCAAAACAATTACTATGCGAGATCTATGGCCGTGCTTCACAACTCCCCATGCTTCATAACTCCCCATTCTCCCCTACAAAATTGGAAAAATATTTTTCTATGGCGAGAAAAATTTTCTTTTATCAAAAATCTTGAATTTTCTCATTTTTCGTATAGAATTTCATAAAAATTCAAAATTTTTGTCGAAAATTGCAGAATTTTTCCAATCCTATTCAAATATTTTGCAAAGTCTTCTAGTATCGAATTCAAAATTGAAAAAATAGTTTTCAATGGCGAGAAAAATTTTCTTTTATCAAAAATCTTGAATTTTCTGATATTTTGTGGCGATTTTCATGAAAATTCAAAATTTTTGTCGAAAATTGCAGAATTTTTCCAATCCTCTTCAAATATTTTGCAAAGTCTTCTTGAATCGAATTCAAAATTGGAAAAATAGTTTTCAATGGCGAGAAAAATTTTCTTTTATCAAAAATCTTGAATTTTCTGATATTTTGTGGCGATTTTCATGAAAATTCAAAATTTTTGTCGAAAATTGCAGGATTTTTTTCAATCCTCCTCAAATATTTTGTAAAGTCTTTTTCTATCGAATAGAGGAGAATGGGGAGTTATGAAGCACGCTTTGTTTATGAGTTGTAACTTCAAAAAGAAATTTTTATTTCAAATTTTCTCTACTTGAATCTCTAGAGGGTCTTCAAATATGCTTACTGGTTGAAGAATTTGCATGAAATAAAATAAAATCGACAATTTTTTTTAGTTGGACTAAAAAGCTGCTTTTTCAAGTTTTAAAAAATCATGGGGAGTTGTGAAGCACTACTAAAAATCGCTAAAAATTATATTTTTTGGTAAATATTCTTTATCGCGATTTTGCATAAATCGTTTTAAATTTCGAGAACCTAATCATTGCTGGGTATTATATGGGTGAACTTATCTTTTTGATTCGTTCGCGAATTTTGTAAGAATTCTGCAAAATGGAGCACACAAAAAAACTTTATAAATGAAAAATTGAACACATTGTCTTGAAAGATATGCAAAATATCTTCTATCGGAATGAATCCAATTACAAAACGATGATATTAGGTGAAAAAATATTCAGAGTAAGTGACATCTATCAAAACAATTACTATGCGAGATCTATGGCCGTGCTTCACAACTCCCCATGCTTCATAACTCCCCATTCTCCCCTACAAAATTGGAAAAATATTTTTCTATGGCGAGAAAAATTTTCTTTTATCAAAAATCTTGAATTTTCTCATTTTTCGTATAGAATTTCATAAAAATTCAAAATTTTTGTCGAAAATTGCAGAATTTTTCCAATCCTATTCAAATATTTTGCAAAGTCTTCTAGTATCGAATTCAAAATTGAAAAAATAGTTTTCAATGGCGAGAAAAATTTTCTTTTATCAAAAATCTCGAATTTTCTCATATTTTGTGGCGAATTTCATGAAAATTCAAAATTTTTGTCGAAATTTGCGGGATTTTTTCCAATCCTCCTCAAATATTTTGTAAAGTCTTTTTCTATCGAATACAAAATTGGAAAAATATTTTTCTATGGCGAGAAAAATTTTCTTTTATCAAAAATCTTGAATTTTCTGATATTTTGTGGCGAATTTCATGAAAATTCAAAATTTTTGTCGAAAATTGCAGGATTTTTTTCAATCCTCCTCAAATATTTTGTAAAGTCTTTTTCTATCGAATAGAGGAGAATGGGGAGTTATGAAGCACGCTTTGTTTATGAGTTGTAACTTCAAAAAGAAATTTTTATTTCAAATTTTCTCTACTTGAATCTCTAGAGGGTCTTCAAATATGCTTACTGGTTGAAGAATTTGCATGAAATAAAATAAAATCGACAATTCTTTTTCAGTTGGACTAAAAAGCTGCTTTTTCAAGTTTTTAAAAATCATGGGGAGTTGTGAAGCACTACTAAAAATCGCTAAAAATTATATTTTTTGGTAAATATTCTTTATCGCGATTTTGCATAAATCGTTTTAAATTTCGAGAACCTAATCATTGCTGGGTATTATATGGGTGAACTTATCTTTTTGATTCGTTCGCGAATTTTGTAAGAATTCTGCAAAATGGAGCACACAAAAAAACTTTATAAATGAAAAATTGAACACATTGTCTTGAAAGATATGCAAAATATCTTCTATCGGAATGAATCCAATTACAAAACGATGATATTAGGTGAAAAAATATTCAGAGTAAGTGACATCTATCAAAACAATTACTATGCGAGATCTATGGCCGTGCTTCACAACTCCCCATGCTTCATAACTCCCCATTCTCCCCTACAAAATTGGAAAAATATTTTTCTATGGCGAGAAAAATTTTCTTTTATCAAAAATCTTGAATTTTCTCATTTTTCGTATAGAATTTCATAAAAATTCAAAATTTTTGTCGAAAATTGCAGAATTTTTCCAATCCTATTCAAATATTTTGCAAAGTCTTCTAGTATCGAATTCAAAATTGAAAAAATAGTTTTCAATGGCGAGAAAAATTTTCTTTTATCAAAAATCTTGAATTTTCTGATATTTTGTGGCGATTTTCATGAAAATTCAAAATTTTTGTCGAAAATTGCAGAATTTTTCCAATCCTCTTCAAATATTTTGCAAAGTCTTCTTGAATCGAATTCAAAATTGGAAAAATAGTTTTCAATGGCGAGAAAAATTTTCTTTTATCAAAAATCTTGAATTTTCTGATATTTTGTGGCGATTTTCATGAAAATTCAAAATTTTTGTCGAAAATTGCAGAATTTTTCCAATCCTCTTCAAATATTTTGCAAAGTCTTCTTGAATCGAATTCAAAATTGGAAAAATATTTTTCTATGGCGAGAAAAATTTTCTTTTATCAAAAATCTTGAATTTTCTCATTTTTCGTATAGAATTTCATAAAAATTCAAAATTTTTGTCGAAAATTGCAGGATTTTTTCCAATCCTCCTCAAATATTTTGTAAAGTCTTTTTCTATGGAATACAAAACTGAAAAAATATTTTTCAATGGCGAGAAAAATTTTCTTTTATCAAAAATCTTGAATTTTCTCATTTTTCGTGGCGAATTTCATGAAAATTCAAAATTTTTCTCGAAAATAGCAGGATTTTTTCCAGTCCTCCTCAAATATTTTGCAAAGTCTTCTTGAATCGAATTCAAAATTAAAAAAATATTTTTCAATGGCAAGAAAAATTTTATTTTATCAAAAATCTTGAAATTTCTGATATTCTGTTGCGAATTTCATGAAAATTCAAAATTTTTGTCGAAAATTGCAAATTTTTCCAATCCTCTTCAAATATTTTGTAAAGTCTTATTCTATCGAGTACGAAACTGGTAAAATATTTATCAATGGCGAGAAAAATTTTCTTTTATCAAAAATCTTGAATTTTCTCATTTTTCGTATAGAATTTCATAAAAATTCAAAATTTTTGTCGAAAATTGCAGGATTTTTTCCAATCCTCCTCAAATATTTTGTAAAGTCTTTTTCTATCGAATACAAAACTGAGAAAATATTTTTCAATGGCGAGAAAAATTTTCTTTGATCAAAAATCTTGAATTTTCTCATTTTTGGTGTAGATATTCATGAAAATATAAAATTTTTTTCGAAAATTGCAAGATTTTTTTCAATCCTCTTTAAATATTTTGCAAAGTCTTCTTGAATCGAATTCAAAATTGAAAAAATATTTTTCAATGGCAAGAAAAATTTTATTTTATCAAAAATCTTGAATTTTCTGATATTTTGTGGCGAATTTCATGAAAATTCAAAATTTTTGTCGAAAATTGCAGGATTTTTTCCAATCCTCCTCAAATATTTTGTAAAGTCTTTTTCTATCGAATACAAAATTGGAAAAATATTTTTCTATGGCGAGAAAAATTTTCTTTTATCAAAAATCTTGAATTTTCTCATTTTTCGTATAGAATTTCATAAAAATACAAAATTTTTGTCGAAAATTGCAGAATTTTTCCAATCCTCTTCAAATATTTTGCAAAGTCTTCTAGTATCGAATTCAAAATTGAAAAAATAGTTTTCAATGGCGAGAAAAATTTTCTTTTATCAAAAATCTTGAATTTTCTGATATTTTGTGGCGATTTTCATGAAAATTCAAAATTTTTGTCGAAAATTGCAGAATTTTTCCAATCCTCTTCAAATATTTTGCAAAGTCTTCTTGAATCGAATTCAAAATTGAAAAAATATTTTTCAATGGCAAGAAAAATTTTATTTTATCAAAAATCTTGAATTTTCTCATATTTTGTGGCGAATTTCATGAAAATTCAAAATTTTTGTCGAAATTTGCGGGATTTTTTCCAATCCTCCTCAAATATTTTGTAAAGTCTTTTTCTATCGAATACAAAATTGGAAAAATATTTTTCTATGGCGAGAAAAATTTTCTTTTATCAAAAATCTTGAATTTTCTCATTTTTCGTATAGAATTTCATGAAAATTCAAAATTTTTCTCGAAAATTGCAGGATTTTTTCCAGTCCTCCTCAAATATTTTGCAAAGTCTTCTTGAATCGAATTCAAAATTGAAAAAATATTTTTCAATGGCAAGAAAAATTTTATTTTATCAAAAATCTTGAATTTTCTGATATTTTGTGGCGAATTTCATGAAAATTCAAAATTTTTCTCGAAAATTGCAGGATTTTTTCCAGTCCTTCTCAAATATTTTGCAAAGTCTTCTTGTATCGAATTCAAAATTGGAAAAATATTTTTCAATGGCAAGAAAAATTTTCTTTTATCAAAAATCTTGAAATTTCTGATATTTTGTGGCGAATTTCATGAAAATTCAAAATTTTTCTCGCAAATTGCAGGATTTTTTCCAGTCCTCCTCAAATATTTTGTAAAGTCTTTTTCTATCGAATACAAAATTGGAAAAATATTTTTCTATGGCGAGAAAAATTTTCTTTTATCAAAAATCTTGAATTTTCTCATTTTTCGTATAGAATTTCATAAAAATTCAAAATTTTTGTCGAAAATTGCAGGATTTTTTCCAATCCTCCTCAAATATTTTGTAAAGTCTTTTTCTATGGAATACAAAACTGAAAAAATATTTTTCAATGGCGAGAAAAATTTTCTTTTATCAAAAATCTTGAATTTTCTCATTTTTCGTGGCGAATTTCATGAAA
>JAVJHS010000651.1:0-16000 GCA_032873175.1 Leptopilina drosophilae | reverse complement strand
AGGGGATGAAATCTCCTAATTTGCAATTATTTTTGCCATGGTTAAGCCTGGGAAAAGCGACTGTTGTGTGCAACCAGGGTTTAGCCAGTGAACGAAATCTCCTAATTTGCAATTATTTTTGCCATGGTTAATCCTGGGAAAAGCGACTGTTATGTGCAACCAGGGTTTAGCCAGTGAACGAAATCTCCTAATTTGCAATTATTTTTGCCATGGTTAAGCCTGGGAAAAGCGACTGTTGTGTGCAACCAGGGTTTAGCCAGTGAACGAAATCTCCTAATTTGCAATTATTTTTGCCATGGTTAAGCCTGGGAAAAGCGACTGTTGTGTGCAACCAGGGTTTGGCCAGGGGATGAAATCTCCTAATTTGCAATTATTTTTGCCATGGTTAAGCCTGGGAAAAGCGACTGTTGTGTGCAACCAGGGTTTAGCCAGTGAACGAAATCTCCTAATTTGCAATTATTTTTGCCATGGTTAAGCCTGGGAAAAGCGACTGTTGTGTGCAACCAGGGTTTGGCCAGGGGATGAAATCTCCTAATTTGCAATTATTTTTGCCATGGTTAAGCCTGGGAAAAGCGACTGTTGTGTGCAACCAGGGTTTAGCCAGTGAACGAAATCTCCTAATTTGCAATTATTTTTGCCATGGTTAAGCCTGGGAAAAGCGACTGTTGTGTGCAACCAGGGTTTGGCCAGGGGATGAAATCTCCTAATTTGCAATTATTTTTGCCATGGTTAAGCCTGGGAAAAGCGACTGTTGTGTGCAACCAGGGTTTAGCCAGTGAACGAAATCTCCTAATTTGCAATTATTTTTGCCATGGTTAAGCCTGGGAAAAGCGACTGTTGTGTGCAACCAGGGTTTGGCCAGGGGATGAAATCTCCTAATTTGCAATTATTTTTGCCATGGTTAAGCCTGGGAAAAGCGACTGTTGTGTGCAACCAGGGTTTAGCCAGTGAACGAAATCTCCTAATTTGCAATTATTTTTGCCATGGTTAAGCCTGGGAAAAGCGACTGTTGTGTGCAACCAGGGTTTAGCCAGTGAACGAAATCTCCTAATTTGCAATTATTTTTGCCATGGTTAAGCCTGGGAAAAGCGACTGTTGTGTGCAACCAGGGTTTGGCCAGGGGATGAAATCTCCTAATTTGCAATTATTTTTGCCATGGTTAAGCCTGGGAAAAGCGACTGTTGTGTGCAACCAGGGTTTTGCCAGTGTATGAAATCTCCTAATTTGCAATTATTTTTGCCATGGTTAAGCCTGGGAAAAGCGACTGTTGTGTGCAACCAGGGTTTAGCCAGTGAACGAAATCTCCTAATTTGCAATTATTTTTGCCATGGTTAAGCCTGGGAAAAGCGACTGTTGTGTGCAACCAGGGTTTAGCCAGTGAACGAAATCTCCTAATTTGCAATTATTTTTGCCATGGTTAAGCCTGGGAAAAGCGACTGTTGTGTGCAACCAGGGTTTAGCCAGTGAACGAAATCTCCTAATTTGCAATTATTTTTGCCATGGTTAAGTCTGGGAAAAGCGACTGTTGTGTGCAACCAGGGTTTAGCCAGTGAACGAAATCTCCTAATTTGCAATTATTTTTGCCATGGTTAAGCCTGGGAAAAGCGACTGTTGTGTGCAACCAGGGTTTGGCCAGGGGATGAAATCTCCTAATTTGCAATTATTTTTGCCATGGTTAAGCCTGGGAAAAGCGACTGTTGTGTGCAACCAGGGTTTAGCCAGTGAACGAAATCTCCTAATTTGCAATTATTTTTGCCATGGTTAAGCCTGGGAAAAGCGACTGTTGTGTGCAACCAGGGTTTGGCCAGGGGATGAAATCTCCTAATTTGCAATTATTTTTGCCATGGTTAAGCCTGGGAAAAGCGACTGTTGTGTGCAACCAGGGTTTAGCCAGTGAACGAAATCTCCTAATTTGCAATTATTTTTGCCATGGTTAAGCCTGGGAAAAGCGACTGTTGTGTGCAACCAGGGTTTAGCCAGGGGAACGAAATCACCTAATTTGCAATTATTTTTGCCATGGTTAAGCCTGGGAAAAGCGACTGTTGTGTGCAACCAGGGTTTAGCCAGTGAACGAAATCTCCTAATTTGCAATTATTTTTGCCATGGTTAAGCCTGGGAAAAGCGACTGTTGTGTGCAACCAGGGTTTAGCCAGTGAACGAAATCTCCTAATTTGCAATTATTTTTGCCATGGTTAAGCCTGGGAAAAGCGACTGTTGTGTGCAACCAGGGTTTAGCCAGTGAACGAAATCTCCTAATTTGCAATTATTTTTGCCATGGTTAAGCCTGGGAAAAGCGACTGTTGTGTGCAACCAGGGTTTAGCCAGTGAACGAAATCTCCTAATTTGCAATTATTTTTGCCATGGTTAAGCCTGGGAAAAGCGACTGTTGTGTGCAACCAGGGTTTGGCCAGGGGATGAAATCTCCTAATTTGCAATTATTTTTGCCATGGTTAAGCCTGGGAAAAGCGACTGTTGTGTGCAACCAGGGTTTAGCCAGTGAACGAAATCTCCTAATTTGCAATTATTTTTGCCATGGTTAAGCCTGGGAAAAGCGACTGTTGTGTGCAACCAGGGTTTAGCCAGTGAACGAAATCTCCTAATTTGCAATTATTTTTGCCATGGTTAAGCCTGGGAAAAGCGACTGTTGTGTGCAACCAGGGTTTGGCCAGGGGATGAAATCTCCTAATTTGCAATTATTTTTGCCATGGTTAAGCCTGGGAAAAGCGACTGTTGTGTGCAACCAGGGTTTAGCCAGTGAACGAAATCTCCTAATTTGCAATTATTTTTGCCATGGTTAAGCCTGGGAAAAGCGACTGTTGTGTGCAACCAGGGTTTGGCCAGGGGATGAAATCTCCTAATTTGCAATTATTTTTGCCATGGTTAAGCCTGGGAAAAGCGACTGTTGTGTGCAACCAGGGTTTAGCCAGGGAATGAAATCTCCTAATTTGCAATTATTTTTGCCATGGTTAAGCCTGGGAAAAGCGACTGTTGTGTGCAACCAGGGTTTAGCCAGTGAACGAAATCTCCTAATTTGCAATTATTTTTGCCATGGTTAAGCCTGGGAAAAGCGACTGTTGTGTGCAACCAGGGTTTGGCCAGGGGATGAAATCTCCTAATTTGCAATTATTTTTGCCATGGTTAAGCCTGGGAAAAGCGACTGTTGTGTGCAACCAGGGTTTAGCCAGTGAACGAAATCTCCTAATTTGCAATTATTTTTGCCATGGTTAAGCCTGGGAAAAGCGACTGTTGTGTGCAACCAGGGTTTAGCCAGTGAACGAAATCTCCTAATTTGCAATTATTTTTGCCATGGTTAAGCCTGGGAAAAGCGACTGTT
The DNA here is from genome assembly GCA_032873175.1 of Leptopilina drosophilae. Classification (NCBI taxonomy): domain Eukaryota; kingdom Metazoa; phylum Arthropoda; class Insecta; order Hymenoptera; family Figitidae; genus Leptopilina; species Leptopilina drosophilae. The sequence goes on along the minus strand of JAVJHS010000651.1, from coordinate 12,666 downwards.
GTGTGCAACCAGGGTTTGGCCAGGGGATGAAATCTCCTAATTTGCAATTATTTTTGCCATGGTTAAGCCTGGGAAAAGCGACTGTTGTGTGCAACCAGGGTTTAGCCAGTGAACGAAATCTCCTAATTTGCAATTATTTTTGCCATGGTTAAGCCTGGGAAAAGCGACTGTTGTGTGCAACCAGGGTTTGGCCAGGGGATGAAATCTCCTAATTTGCAATTATTTTTGCCATGGTTAAGCCTGGGAAAAGCGACTGTTGTGTGCAACCAGGGTTTAGCCAGTGAACGAAATCTCCTAATTTGCAATTATTTTTGCCATGGTTAAGTCTGGGAAAAGCGACTGTTGTGTGCAACCAGGGTTTAGCCAGTGAACGAAATCTCCTAATTTGCAATTATTTTTGCCATGGTTAAGCCTGGGAAAAGCGACTGTTGTGTGCAACCAGGGTTTAGCCAGGGAACGAAATCTCCTAATTTGCAATTATTTTTGCCATGGTTAAGCCTGGGAAAAGCGACTGTTGTGTGCAACCAGGGTTTGGCCAGGGGATGAAATCTCCTAATTTGCAATTATTTTTGCCATGGTTAAGCCTGGGAAAAGCGACTGTTGTGTGCAACCAGGGTTTAGCCAGTGAACGAAATCTCCTAATTTGCAATTATTTTTGCCATGGTTAAGCCTGGGAAAAGCGACTGTTGTGTGCAACCAGGGTTTAGCCAGTGAACGAAATCTCCTAATTTGCAATTATTTTTGCCATGGTTAAGCCTGGGAAAAGCGACTGTTGTGTGCAACCAGGGTTTAGCCAGTGAACGAAATCTCCTAATTTGCAATTATTTTTGCCATGGTTAAGCCTGGGAAAAGCGACTGTTGTGTGCAACCAGGGTTTAGCCAGTGAACGAAATCTCCTAATTTGCAATTATTTTTGCCATGGTTAAGCCTGGGAAAAGCGACTGTTGTGTGCAACCAGGGTTTAGCCAGTGAACGAAATCTCCTAATTTGCAATTATTTTTGCCATGGTTAAGCCTGGGAAAAGCGACTGTTGTGTGCAACCAGGGTTTAGCCAGGGAACGAAATCTCCTAATTTGCAATTATTTTTGCCATGGTTAAGCCTGGGAAAAGCGACTGTTGTGTGCAACCAGGGTTTAGCCAGGGAACGAAATCTCCTAATTTGCAATTATTTTTGCCATGGTTAAGCCTGGGAAAAGCGACTGTTGTGTGCAACCAGGGTTTAGCCAGTGAACGAAATCTCCTAATTTGCAATTATTTTTGCCATGGTTAAGCCTGGGAAAAGCGACTGTTGTGTGCAACCAGGGTTTAGCCAGTGAACGAAATCTCCTAATTTGCAATTATTTTTGCCATGGTTAAGCCTGGGAAAAGCGACTGTTGTGTGCAACCAGGGTTTGGCCAGGGGATGAAATCTCCTAATTTGCAATTATTTTTGCCATGGTTAAGCCTGGGAAAAGCGACTGTTGTGTGCAACCAGGGTTTAGCCAGTGAACGAAATCTCCTAATTTGCAATTATTTTTGCCATGGTTAAGCCTGGGAAAAGCGACTGTTGTGTGCAACCAGGGTTTGGCCAGGGGATGAAATCTCCTAATTTGCAATTATTTTTGCCATGGTTAAGCCTGGGAAAAGCGACTGTTGTGTGCAACCAGGGTTTAGCCAGGGGAACGAAATCTCCTAATTTGCAATTATTTTTGCCATGGTTAAGTCTGGGAAAAGCGACTGTTGTGTGCAACCAGGGTTTAGCCAGTGAACGAAATCTCCTAATTTGCAATTATTTTTGCCATGGTTAAGCCTGGGAAAAGCGACTGTTGTGTGCAACCAGGGTTTGGCCAGGGGATGAAATCTCCTAATTTGCAATTATTTTTGCCATGGTTAAGCCTGGGAAAAGCGACTGTTGTGTGCAACCAGGGTTTAGCCAGTGAACGAAATCTCCTAATTTGCAATTATTTTTGCCATGGTTAAGCCTGGGAAAAGCGACTGTTGTGTGCAACCAGGGTTTGGCCAGGGGATGAAATCTCCTAATTTGCAATTATTTTTGCCATGGTTAAGCCTGGGAAAAGCGACTGTTGTGTGCAACCAGGGTTTAGCCAGTGAACGAAATCTCCTAATTTGCAATTATTTTTGCCATGGTTAAGCCTGGGAAAAGCGACTGTTGTGTGCAACCAGGGTTTGGCCAGGGGATGAAATCTCCTAATTTGCAATTATTTTTGCCATGGTTAAGCCTGGGAAAAGCGACTGTTGTGTGCAACCAGGGTTTAGCCAGTGAACGAAATCTCCTAATTTGCAATTATTTTTGCCATGGTTAAGTCTGGGAAAAGCGACTGTTGTGTGCAACCAGGGTTTAGCCAGTGAACGAAATCTCCTAATTTGCAATTATTTTTGCCATGGTTAAGCCTGGGAAAAGCGACTGTTGTGTGCAACCAGGGTTTGGCCAGGGGATGAAATCTCCTAATTTGCAATTATTTTTGCCATGGTTAAGCCTGGGAAAAGCGACTGTTGTGTGCAACCAGGGTTTAGCCAGTGAACGAAATCTCCTAATTTGCAATTATTTTTGCCATGGTTAAGCCTGGGAAAAGCGACTGTTGTGTGCAACCAGGGTTTAGCCAGTGAACGAAATCTCCTAATTTGCAATTATTTTTGCCATGGTTAAGCCTGGGAAAAGCGACTGTTGTGTGCAACCAGGGTTTAGCCAGTGAACGAAATCTCCTAATTTGCAATTATTTTTGCCATGGTTAAGCCTGGGAAAAGCGACTGTTGTGTGCAACCAGGGTTTGGCCAGGGATGAAATCTCCTAATTTGCAATTATTTTTGCCATGGTTAAGCCTGGGAAAAGCGACTGTTGTGTGCAACCAGGGTTTAGCCAGTGAACGAAATCTCCTAATTTGCAATTATTTTTGCCATGGTTAAGCCTGGGAAAAGCGACTGTTGTGTGCAACCAGGGTTTAGCCAGTGAACGAAATCTCCTAATTTGCAATTATTTTTGCCATGGTTAAGCCTGGGAAAAGCGACTGTTGTGTGCAACCAGGGTTTAGCCAGTGAACGAAATCTCCTAATTTGCAATTATTTTTGCCATGGTTAAGCCTGGGAAAAGCGACTGTTGTGTGCAACCAGGGTTTGGCCAGGGGATGAAATCTCCTAATTTGCAATTATTTTTGCCATGGTTAAGTCTGGGAAAAGCGACTGTTGTGTGCAACCAGGGTTTAGCCAGTGAACGAAATCTCCTAATTTGCAATTATTTTTGCCATGGTTAAGCCTGGGAAAAGCGACTGTTGTGTGCAACCAGGGTTTAGCCAGTGAACGAAATCTCCTAATTTGCAATTATTTTTGCCATGGTTAAGCCTGGGAAAAGCGACTGTTGTGTGCAACCAGGGTTTAGCCAGGGAATGAAATCTCCTAATTTGCAATTATTTTTGCCATGGTTAAGCCTGGGAAAAGCGACTGTTGTGTGCAACCAGGGTTTAGCCAGTGAACGAAATCTCCTAATTTGCAATTATTTTTGCCATGGTTAAGCCTGGGAAAAGCGACTGTTGTGTGCAACCAGGGTTTAGCCAGTGAACGAAATCTCCTAATTTGCAATTATTTTTGCCATGGTTAAGCCTGGGAAAAGCGACTGTTGTGTGCAACCAGGGTTTGGCCAGGGGATGAAATCTCCTAATTTGCAATTATTTTTGCCATGGTTAAGCCTGGGAAAAGCGACTGTTGTGTGCAACCAGGGTTTAGCCAGTGAACGAAATCTCCTAATTTGCAATTATTTTTGCCATGGTTAAGCCTGGGAAAAGCGACTGTTGTGTGCAACCAGGGTTTGGCCAGGGATGAAATCTCCTAATTTGCAATTATTTTTGCCATGGTTAAGCCTGGGAAAAGCGACTGTTGTGTGCAACCAGGGTTTAGCCAGTGAACGAAATCTCCTAATTTGCAATTATTTTTGCCATGGTTAAGTCTGGGAAAAGCGACTGTTGTGTGCAACCAGGGTTTAGCCAGTGAACGAAATCTCCTAATTTGCAATTATTTTTGCCATGGTTAAGCCTGGGAAAAGCGACTGTTGTGTGCAACCAGGGTTTGGACAGGGGATGAAATCTCGTAATTTGCAATTATTTTTGCCATGGTTAAGCCTGGGAAAAGCGACTGTTGTGTGCAACCAGGGTTTAGCCAGTGAACGAAATCTCCTAATTTGCAATTATTTTTGCCATGGTTAAGCCTGGGAAAAGCGACTGTTGTGTGCAACCAGGGTTTGGCCAGGGGATGAAATCTCCTAATTTGCAATTATTTTTGCCATGGTTAAGCCTGGGAAAAGCGACTGTTGTGTGCAACCAGGGTTTAGCCAGTGAACGAAATCTCCTAATTTGCAATTATTTTTGCCATGGTTAAGCCTGGGAAAAGCGACTGTTGTGTGCAACCAGGGTTTGGCCAGGGGATGAAATCTCCTAATTTGCAATTATTTTTGCCATGGTTAAGTCTGGGAAAAGCGAATGTTGTGTGCAACCAGGGTTTAGCCAGTGAACGAAATCTCCTAATTTGCAATTATATTTGCCATGGTTAAGTCTGGGAAAAGCGACTGTTGTGTGCAACCAGGGTTTAGCCAGTGATCGAAATCTCCTAATTTGCAATTATTTTTGCCATGGTTAAGCCTGGGAAAAGCGACTGTTGTGTGCAACCAGGGTTTGGCCAGGGGATGAAATCTCCTAATTTGCAATTATTTTTGCCATGGTTAAGCCTGGGAAAAGCGACTGTTGTGTGCAACCAGGGTTTAGCCAGTGAACGAAATCTCCTAATTTGCAATTATTTTTGCCATGGTTAATCCTGGGAAAAGCGACTGTTATGTGCAACCAGGGTTTAACCAGTGAACGAAATCTCCTAATTTGCAATTATTTTTGCCATGGTTAAGCCTGGGAAAAGCGACTGTTGTGTGCAACCAGGGTTTAGCCAGTGAACGAAATCTCCTAATTTGCAATTATTTTTGCCATGGTTAAGCCTGGGAAAAGCGACTGTTGTGTGCAACCAGGGTTTGGCCAGGGGATGAAATCTCCTAATTTGCAATTATTTTTGCCATGGTTATGCCTGGGAAAAGCGACTGTTGTGTGCAACCAGGGTTTAGCCAGTGAACGAAATCTCCTAATTTGCAATTATTTTTGCCATGGTTAAGCCTGGGAAAAGCGACTGTTGTGTGCAACCAGGGTTTGGCCAGGGGATGAAATCTCCTAATTTGCAATTATTTTTGCCATGGTTAAGTCTGGGAAAAGCGACTGTTGTGTGCAACCAGGGTTTAGCGAGTGAACGAAATCTCCTAATTTGCAATTATTTTTGCCATGGTTAAGCCTGGGAAAAGCGACTGTTGTGTGCAACCAGGGTTTGGCCAGGGGATGAAATCTCCTAATTTGCAATTATTTTTGCCATGGTTAAGCCTGGGAAAAGCGACTGTTGTGTGCAACCAGGGTTTAGCCAGTGAACGAAATCTCCTAATTTGCAATTATTTTTGCCATGGTTAAGCCTGGGAAAAGCGACTGTTGTGTGCAACCAGGGTTTGGCCAGGGGATGAAATCTCCTAATTTGCAATTATTTTTGCCATGGTTAAGTCTGGGAAAAGCGACTGTTGTGTGCAACCAGGGTTTAGCCAGTGAACGAAATCTCCTAATTTGCAATTATTTTTGCCATGGTTAAGCCTGGGAAAAGCGACTGTTGTGTGCAACCAGGGTTTAGCCAGTGAACGAAATCTCCTAATTTGCAATTATTTTTGCCATGGTTAAGCCTGGGAAAAGCGACTGTTGTGTGCAACCAGGGTTTGGCCAGGGGATGAAATCTCCTAATTTGCAATTATTTTTGCCATGGTTAAGCCTGGGAAAAGCGACTGTTGTGTGCAACCAGGGTTTGGCCAGGGGATGAAATCTCCTAATTTGCAATTATTTTTGCCATGGTTAAGCCTGGGAAAAGCGACTGTTGTGTGCAACCAGGGTTTAGCCAGTGAACGAAATCTCCTAATTTGCAATTATTTTTGCCATGGTTAATCCTGGGAAAAGCGACTGTTATGTGCAACCAGGGTTTAGCCAGTGAACGAAATCTCCTAATTTGCAATTATTTTTGCCATGGTTAATCCTGGGAAAAGCGACTGTTGTGTGCAACCAGGGATTAGCCAGTGAACGAAATCTCCTAATTTGCAATTATATTTGCCATGGTTAAGTCTGGGAAAAGCGACTGTTGTGTGCAACCAGGGTTTAGCCAGTGAACGAAATCTCCTAATTTGCAATTATTTTTGCCATGGTTAAGCCTGGGAAAAGCGACTGTTGCGTGCAACCAGGGTTTGGCCAGGGGATGAAATCTCCTAATTTGCAATTATTTTTGCCATGGTAAGGCCTGGGAAAAGCGACTGTTGTGTGCAACCAGGGTTTAGCCAGTGAACGAAATCTCCTAATTTGCAATTATTTTTGCCATGGTTAAGCCTGGGAAAAGCGACTGTTGTGTGCAACCAGGGTTTGGCCAGGGGATGAAATCTCCTAATTTGCAATTATTTTTGCCATGGTTAAGTCTGGGAAAAGCGACTGTTGTGTGCAACCAGGGTTTAGCCAGTGAACGAAATCTCCTAATTTGCAATTATTTTTGCCATGGTTAAGCCTGGGAAAAGCGACTGTTGTGTGCAACCAGGGTTTGGCCAGGGGATGAAATCTCCTAATTTGCAATTATTTTTGCCATGGTTAAGCCTGGGAAAAGCGACTGTTGTGTGCAACCAGGGTTTAGCCAGTGAACGAAATCTCCTAATTTGCAATTATTTTTGCCATGGTTAAGCCTGGGAAAAGCGACTGTTGCGTGCAACCAGGGTTTAGCCAGTGAACGAAATCTCCTAATTTGCAATTATTTTTGCCATGGTTAAGCCTGGGAAAAGCGACTGTTGTGTGCAACCAGGGTTTAGCCAGTAAACTAAATCTCCAAATTTGCAATTATTTTTGCCATGGTTAAGCCTGGGAAAAGCGACTGTTGTGTGCAACCAGGGTTTGGCCAGGGGATGAAATCTCCTAATTTGCAATTATTTTTGCCATGGTTAAGCCTGGGAAAAGCGACTGTTGTGTGCAACCAGGGTTTGGCCAGGGGATGAAATCTCCTAATTTGCAATTATTTTTGCCATGGTTAAGCCTGAGAAAAGCGACTTTTGTGTGCAACCAGGGTTTAGCCAGTGAACGAAATCTCCTAATTTGCAATTATTTTTGCCATGGTTAAGTCTGGGAAAAGCGACTGTTGTGTGCAACCAGGGTTTAGCCAGTGAACGAAATCTCCTAATTTGCAATTATTTTTGCCATGGTTAAGCCTGGGAAAAGCGACTGTTGTGTGCAACCAGGGTTTAGCCAGTGAACGAAATCTCCTAATTTGCAATTATATTTGCCATGGTTAAGTCTGGGAAAAGCGACTGTTGTGTGCAACCAGGGTTTAGCCAGTGAACGAAATCTCCTAATTTGCAATTATTTTTGCCATGGTTAAGCCTGGGAAAAGCGACTGTTGCGTGCAACCAGGGTTTGGCCAGGGGATAAAATCTCCTAATTTGCAATTATTTTTGCCATGGTTAAGCCTGGGAAAAGCGACTGTTGTGTGCAACCAGGGTTTGGCCAGGGGATGAAATCTCCTAATTTGCAATTATTTTTGCCATGGTTAAGCCTGGGAAAAGCGACTGTTGTGTGCAACCAGGGTTTAACCAGGGAATGAAATCTCCTAATTTGCACTTATTTTTGCCATGGTTAAGCCTGGGAAAAGCGACTGTTGTGTGCAACCAGGGTTTAGCCAGGGAATGAAATCTCCTAATTTGCACTTATTTTTGCCATGGTTAAGCCTGGGAAAAGCGACTGTTGTGTGCAACCAGGGTTTAGCCAGGGAATGAAATCTCCTAATTTGCACTTATTTTTGCCATGGTTAAGCCTGGGAAAAGCGACTGTTGTGTGCAACCAGGGTTTAGCCAGGGAACGAAATCTCCTAATTTGCAATTATTTTTGCCATGGTTAAGTCTGGGAAAAGCGACTGTTGTGTGCAACCAGGGTTTAGCCAGTGAACGAAATCTCCTAATTTGCAATTATTTTTGCCATGGTTAAGCCTGGGAAAAGCGACTGTTGTGTGCAACCAGGGTTTGGCCAGGGGATGAAATCTCCTAATTTGCAATTATTTTTGCCATGGTTAAGCCTGAGAAAAGCGACTTTTGTGTGCAACCAGGGTTTAGCCAGTGAACGAAATCTCCTAATTTGCAATTATTTTTGCCATGGTTAAGTCTGGGAAAAGCGACTGTTGTGTGCAACCAGGGTTTAGCCAGTGAACGAAATCTCCTAATTTGCAATTATTTTTGCCATGGTTAAGCCTGGGAAAAGCGACTGTTGTGTGCAACCAGGGTTTAGCCAGTGAACGAAATCTCCTAATTTGCAATTATATTTGCCATGGTTAAGTCTGGGAAAAGCGACTGTTGTGTGCAACCAGGGTTTAGCCAGTGAACGAAATCTCCTAATTTGCAATTATTTTTGCCATGGTTAAGCCTGGGAAAAGCGACTGTTGTGTGCAACCAGGGTTTGGCCAGGGGATAAAATCTCCTAATTTGCAATTATTTTTGCCATGGTTAAGCCTGGGAAAAGCGACTGTTGTGTGCAACCAGGGTTTAGCCAGTGAACGAAATCTCCTAATTTGCAATTATTTTTGCCATGGTTAAGCCTGGGAAAAGCGACTGTTGTGTGCAACCAGGGTTTGGCCAGGGGATGAAATCTCCTAATTTGCAATTATTTTTGCCATGGTTAAGCCTGAGAAAAGCGACTTTTGTGTGCAACCAGGGTTTAGCCAGTGAACGAAATCTCCTAATTTGCAATTATTTTTGCCATGGTTAAGTCTGGGAAAAAGCGACTGTTGTGTGCAACCAGGGTTTAGCCAGTGAACGAAATCTCCTAATTTGCAATTATTTTTGCCATAGTTAAGCCTGGGAAAAGCGACTGTTGTGTGCAACCAGGGTTTGGACAGGGGATGAAATCTCGTAATTTGCAATTATTTTTGCCATGGTTAAGCCTGGGAAAAGCGACTGTTGTGTGCAACCAGGGTTTAGCCAGTGAACAAAATCTTCTAATTTGCAATTATTTTTGCCATGGTTAAGCCTGGGAAAAGCGACTGTTGTGTGCAACCAGGGTTTGGCCAGGGGATGAAATCTCCTAATTTGCAATTATTTTTGCCATGGTTAAGCCTGGGAAAAGCGACTGTTGTGTGCAACCAGGGTTTAGCCAGTGAACGAAATCTCCTAATTTGCAATTATTTTTGCCATGGTTAAGCCTGGGAAAAGCGACTGTTGTGTGCAACCAGGGTTTGGCCAGGGGATGAAATCTCCTAATTTGCAATTATTTTTGCCATGGTTAAGTCTGGGAAAAGCGAATGTTGTGTGCAACCAGGGTTTAGCCAGTGAACGAAATCTCCTAATTTGCAATTATATTTGCCATGGTTAAGTCTGGGAAAAGCGACTGTTGTGTGCAACCAGGGTTTAGCCAGTGATCGAAATCTCCTAATTTGCAATTATTTTTGCCATGGTTAAGCCTGGGAAAAGCGACTGTTGTGTGCAACCAGGGTTTGGCCAGGGGATGAAATCTCCTAATTTGCAATTATTTTTGCCATGGTTAAGCCTGGGAAAAGCGACTGTTGTGTGCAACCAGGGTTTAGCCAGTGAACGAAATCTCCTAATTTGCAATTATTTTTGCCATGGTTAATCCTGGGAAAAGCGACTGTTATGTGCAACCAGGGTTTAACCAGTGAACGAAATCTCCTAATTTGCAATTATTTTTGCCATGGTTAAGCCTGGGAAAAGCGACTGTTGTGTGCAACCAGGGTTTAGCCAGTGAACGAAATCTCCTAATTTGCAATTATTTTTGCCATGGTTAAGCCTGGGAAAAGCGACTGTTGTGTGCAACCAGGGTTTGGCCAGGGGATGAAATCTCCTAATTTGCAATTATTTTTGCCATGGTTAAGCCTGGGAAAAGCGACTGTTGTGTGCAACCAGGGTTTAGCCAGTGAACGAAATCTCCTAATTTGCAATTATTTTTGCCATGGTTAAGCCTGGGAAAAGCGACTGTTGTGTGCAACCAGGGTTTGGCCAGGGGATGAAATCTCCTAATTTGCAATTATTTTTGCCATGGTTAAGCCTGGGAAAAGCGACTGTTGTGTGCAACCAGGGTTTAGCCAGTGAACGAAATCTCCTAATTTGCAATTATTTTTGCCATGGTTAAGCCTGGGAAAAGCGACTGTTGTGTGCAACCAGGGTTTGGCCAGGGGATGAAATCTCCTAATTTGCAATTATTTTTGCCATGGTTAAGCCTGAGAAAAGCGACTTTTGTGTGCAACCAGGGTTTAGCCAGTGAACGAAATCTCCTAATTTGCAATTATTTTTGCCATGGTTAAGTCTGGGAAAAGCGACTGTTGTGTGCAACCAGGGTTTAGCCAGTGAACGAAATCTCCTAATTTGCAATTATTTTTGCCATAGTTAAGCCTGGGAAAAGCGACTGTTGTGTGCAACCAGGGTTTGGACAGGGGATGAAATCTCGTAATTTGCAATTATTTTTGCCATGGTTAAGCCTGGGAAAAGCGACTGTTGTGTGCAACCAGGGTTTAGCCAGTGAACAAAATCTCCTAATTTGCAATTATTTTTGCCATGGTTAAGCCTGGGAAAAGCGACTGTTGTGTGCAACCAGGGTTTGGCCAGGGGATGAAATCTCCTAATTTGCAATTATTTTTGCCATGGTTAAGCCTGGGAAAAGCGACTGTTGTGTGCAACCAGGGTTTAGCCAGTGAACGAAATCTCCTAATTTGCAATTATTTTTGCCATGGTTAAGCCTGGGAAAAGCGACTGTTGTGTGCAACCAGGGTTTGGCCAGGGGATGAAATCTCCTAATTTGCAATTATTTTTGCCATGGTTAAGTCTGGGAAAAGCGAATGTTGTGTGCAACCAGGGTTTAGCCAGTGAACGAAATCTCCTAATTTGCAATTATATTTGCCATGGTTAAGTCTGGGAAAAGCGACTGTTGTGTGCAACCAGGGTTTAGCCAGTGATCGAAATCTCCTAATTTGCAATTATTTTTGCCATGGTTAAGCCTGGGAAAAGCGACTGTTGTGTGCAACCAGGGTTTGGCCAGGGGATGAAATCTCCTAATTTGCAATTATTTTTGCCATGGTTAAGCCTGGGAAAAGCGACTGTTGTGTGCAACCAGGGTTTAGCCAGTGAACGAAATCTCCTAATTTGCAATTATTTTTGCCATGGTTAATCCTGGGAAAAGCGACTGTTATGTGCAACCAGGGTTTAACCAGTGAACGAAATCTCCTAATTTGCAATTATTTTTGCCATGGTTAAGCCTGGGAAAAGCGACTGTTGTGTGCAACCAGGGTTTAGCCAGTGAACGAAATCTCCTAATTTGCAATTATTTTTGCCATGGTTAAGCCTGGGAAAAGCGACTGTTGTGTGCAACCAGGGTTTGGCCAGGGGATGAAATCTCCTAATTTGCAATTATTTTTGCCATGGTTAAGCCTGGGAAAAGCGACTGTTGTGTGCAACCAGGGTTTAGCCAGTGAACGAAATCTCCTAATTTGCAATTATTTTTGCCATGGTTAAGCCTGGGAAAAGCGACTGTTGTGTGCAACCAGGGTTTGGCCAGGGGATGAAATCTCCTAATTTGCAATTATTTTTGCCATGGTTAAGTCTGGGAAAAGCGACTGTTGTGTGCAACCAGGGTTTAGCGAGTGAACGAAATCTCCTAATTTGCAATTATTTTTGCCATGGTTAAGCCTGGGAAAAGCGACTGTTGTGTGCAACCAGGGTTTGGCCAGGGGATGAAATCTCCTAATTTGCAATTATTTTTGCCATGGTTAAGCCTGGGAAAAGCGACTGTTGTGTGCAACCAGGGTTTAGCCAGTGAACGAAATCTCCTAATTTGCAATTATTTTTGCCATGGTTAAGCCTGGGAAAAGCGACTGTTGTGTGCAACCAGGGTTTGGCCAGGGGATGAAATCTCCTAATTTGCAATTATTTTTGCCATGGTTAAGTCTGGGAAAAGCGACTGTTGTGTGCAACCAGGGTTTAGCCAGTGAACGAAATCTCCTAATTTGCAATTATTTTTGCCATGGTTAAGCCTGGGAAAAGCGACTGTTGTGTGCAACCAGGGTTTAGCCAGTGAACGAAATCTCCTAATTTGCAATTATTTTTGCCATGGTTAAGCCTGGGAAAAGCGACTGTTGTGTGCAACCAGGGTTTGGCCAGGGGATGAAATCTCCTAATTTGCAATTATTTTTGCCATGGTTAAGCCTGGGAAAAGCGACTGTTGTGTGCAACCAGGGTTTGGCCAGGGGATGAAATCTCCTAATTTGCAATTATTTTTGCCATGGTTAAGCCTGGGAAAAGCGACTGTTGTGTGCAACCAGGGTTTAGCCAGTGAACGAAATCTCCTAATTTGCAATTATTTTTGCCATGGTTAATCCTGGGAAAAGCGACTGTTATGTGCAACCAGGGTTTAGCCAGTGAACGAAATCTCCTAATTTGCAATTATTTTTGCCATGGTTAATCCTGGGAAAAGCGACTGTTGTGTGCAACCAGGGATTAGCCAGTGAACGAAATCTCCTAATTTGCAATTATATTTGCCATGGTTAAGTCTGGGAAAAGCGACTGTTGTGTGCAACCAGGGTTTAGCCAGT
>JAVJHS010000650.1:0-16012 GCA_032873175.1 Leptopilina drosophilae | reverse complement strand
CACTCTTGAAAAGATGGAAATTTCTAAATGATGAATTTTCAATTTGATTGCCAAGTCCGAGCGAGTGAAATTGAAACTTTCACGAGTTTAATACCACGAGAAAGTGCGGATATTATTATAAAAATTCCAGGTGTGTTTTGACAGCTGATACTTGTCAAATAAAGAAAAAAGGTAAAATTTATTTACATCCATAATGATTGGACAATTTGGAAAAAAAGGTACCATAAAATATAGTATTCATCGAAAAAAACTAACCATAAACTATTTTTAAAAACTAAAAAGACTAGTAGTTCCTTGTAGTTTCCGTAATGCTACGGATAAAATGGATAAAAAAGATCCTAATTATTACGATCTTATGTCATGGGCGGTGCTATTTATCGTTTATTTAAAATTTAAAGGAAATAAATTACAATCACCAATTTTGAGGGTAAGATATAAAGGTAAAAGTCAAACATACCTCGTGAGATGTTTTAACAACTGATTTTTTATTTTTGACTACCATTTTTATGATTATTAATTACTTTTTTTTAACGTCTTGATTATTTCTTCTGCTTCTTCTATATACTAATACTACTGCTAGATGCTTCCATTACTTGAAATGCTATACATATCTGATAGTGCTGACAGTTTAGCCAACCCAATATACATATTCATAATATCAAATCACTCAAATTAAATTAAATTTTAATTAATCTTATAATATTTTCATTTTAATCTTATGATAAAATCTATTATTGTCAATAGCACGTACAAAGAATTTTTTTTATCGAATTAGCTAAAACATCAAAATTTTCGTTCGTTTATATTCAAACTTTCCCGCGCAAAATTGTGCGACATCTGGTGCATTGGACATTGAACCGAATCGATTGAAGTCAAATTATCACTTTTTCAACTTTAACCGATAAAATTTCTTTTTTTTAATAGTTTTTATTTTCAAGGGTTTAAAAAATTTAAAGCACTATTCATAGCTTTAAAAGCCTCTATTAAAAATTGTATTATTTATTCAAAGTTCAAACTCCTAGAAGTGGAATTTAATTTTCCTTTTCGAACAAATAGTTTTTATTTAAAACTAATTAATGTTAATGTTAATTCCCACAAGCGTTATTGACCTTTATATTCAACTATTTTTTTATTTACAATAGAAAGAATAAATAATTCGTTTCGGGGATATTCTCACACACTCTGATCTGCACTCTAACAATGTGGGAAAGGGAAAGGATAAACATTCACGCGTGTGCAAGTGTCAAATGATGAGTTTGTGAATCAAACACGAACAAATACTCTACTTCCATCATGTTTATTGTACATTTTAGCCCCGGAAGAAATAACAACGTGTTTGGAATTATTCTAAAAGGTGCGTACCATTTTACTCATATTGACAGTTATCCTTTTTTTCTGTCATGTTCGCTTTTTTTGCAAAAGAAAAGGAATTGTTCAAAAAAAAAACAGATTGGAAAGTCTGACGATTTCTCTACATCCTAAATTTAGTATAACGTGGCAGATTTTAAGAGGAATAGTGTTCTTGTTTATACGGAAATTGCTTAATATTTAACAGATAAGTCAAATTTTCATTTGTTTGCGATGATTTTGATAAATTTGATACTTTTAGTATAATTAGTTTCATTTTAGTTTCTACCGTTTCAACAATTGGTAAACATTTTTTTTTTTCGTTTTGTTTTAAAAATCTCAATTGCGGCGAAGAGGAGGAAGGTAATTTTTTTTTACGTGCGCAAATTTTATCTAATCTGACTGCTATAGAAATGTAAATAAATAAAATGAATGTAATGAATGTAATTTAATATGAAATGAATGTAAGTAATGTTTGAGTTTGATATAAATAATAATTTTAGGTAAACATGCTCACAAAATGGTGAATGGTAATCTACAATTTCGTTGAGAGCAGCGATAAACTCTTCTACTATGTCCAAACATCCTCAACGTAAGCTAATTATTTTTTAATGTGTGGACTATTAATGATAATATTTATTATTTTATAAATATATTTAAAGTATTTCTTAGTTTAATTTTATTTTTTTCTTTAATAGTCTAGAAAAGGCTTTGTCCTTTATATTTAAGGTTTTCCGAATTTTATTCAAATATCAGAGGACGAAATTGTTTGTATATTTTTTAACTTTTGATATAGGATAAGTGACTAAATTTTTGATTTTTTGTCTAAAAAAGTAAATTCCTTTTTCAAGAAAATAGTCTTATCTCAAGGATATGAGTTTTGGGACACCTTTCGGTGCAAAATGCTCTTGTTAAGTCTTAGCTTGCGATATTCTCGCATTAGGCCGGGGGAGAGTTTTTTATCGTCTACTGGTTAGTATTTTTAAATTAATTGTAATCTAATTTTTAAATAATTAGAAATACTTTTTTTCTTCCCTTATTTATTTTCTCTTTACTTCTTTTTTTTAATTTCCTTCCTACTTTAATTTTTACGTTTTTTATTCCTTTCCTACTTTTATTTTTATTTAGTTCTTTATTTTTTTCTTTATTTCGTTCTTTAGTTTTTCTTGCATTTCTTTCTTTACTTTTCATTTTTTATTTTTTTCTTTACTTTTCAGTTCTTTTTTTCTTTATGTATGTTTTTAATTTTGTATCTTTTTTTCCTTTTTTCTATCTTTTTCCCTTTTTTTCTTTCTTAACTTATTTTTCACTATTTCTATTGTTTATTTAATTCAACTGAAAAAACGATTTAAAAATAGTTCAAGTAAAATATACGAAAAAATTTTTCTACTTTTTTTTAAAGTATTTGGTTCTAATTTAAATAATTAGAAATATATTTTTTTATTTCCATATTTTTTACTTTTTATTTCCTTCCTATTTTAATTTTTACGTTTTTTTATGCCTTTCCTACTTTAATTTTTATTTCGTTCTTTTTTTTTTCTTTATTTTCTTTCTTTATTTTTATTTTTTAATTTTTAATTTTTAAATTTTTAATCTTTTTTAATGTTTAATTTTTATTTTTTAATTTTTAATTTTTAATTTTTAATTTTATTTTTCTTTTACTACCTTCGTTTTCCTTCTTTTTTTTTTTGTTTTGTTTAAACACCTTTCACTCAATTTTTTGTTGTTTATAAATTTACTGGAAAAAAACGATTTAAAAATAGTTCAAGAATGAAATACGTAAATTTATTTTTTTTTTTATGGATTTGGATCTAATTTAAATTCATTAGAAATATTTTGTCTCTTCCAACAATTTTTTTCACAATTAAATTACTTTTACTAAATTTTAATCCCTTATTATTTATCTATCCATTAATTTTTCCAATTTTTTAATTCAAAAATATGTAGAAAGTTATTTTAATACTATTTTTCCAAAATATTTCGTCCTTAATTTAAAAAAATTTGAATTTCTATTTTTTCCTTTATTAAAAAAATGAATAAAAATAATTTTTGTTTGAATAGAAATGAAATTTCTTTGTCAGCGGTAGTTAATGGCGGAAGTAGTGGAAACTTTTGACTTGTTTAAGTCTCGTATTCATTTGAGGAGGGAAATTTTTCGAAATTCTTTAATGCACTTAATACGACAATTATTAAAGCAACCATTGGTTTACGTTGAAAGTTTGCGTGCCATCGTTTAATCTATATCTATACAAAATATTCTTCTCTATCGTTTCGGCATCGAATTTAGATGCAGCGACTTATCAGGTAAATGGATTTTTTAAGTTCAATTTTTTTTAGTCTTCTAATTTTTCAACTTGAAACTGAAATTCGTTTTTTCAATTTTTGAATTGAATTTCTATTCAATTTGAGTTTCTGTAATAATTTAACATTGATTTTCTTTCAAATACAGAGGGTTCATTTTTATATTTTTAATCAATTTCCAATTCATGTGTTTGAAACTCCACTTTGTGTATTTTATTCTCTTTTTTGCCGATTTTTATATTTTGGAAATAATTTTTTAAAACATTTTTTTCATTTTTTGATATACGAATTTTACTTATTTTTGTTTCAGAAATAATTTCAAAACAATTATTTGTTATTTCATGAAATAAGAAATTTTACTTATTTTTCTATTTTAGAAATAATTTCAAAATATTTTTTGTTTATTTTCTGAATTACGAAATTTTGCTTATTTTTAGATTTCATAAATAATTTTAATAACATTTATTTTTTTTTTTCTAAATACGAATCTTACTTATTTTTATATTTCAGAAATACTTTAAATCCAATTTTTTTTATTTTCAGAAATACGAATTTTGCTTATTTTTCTATTTTTAGAAATATTTTTCAAACAATTTTTTTCATTTTCTTAAAAATACTAATTTTGCTTATTTGTTCTATTTTAGAAATAATTTTCAATCAATTTTTTTCATTTTCTGAAATATGTATTTTTCTTATTTTTATGTTTCAGACTAATAATTTCATAAACCCCACATTAAAAAAATTTTTTTTTTTTGTTTTTTTTTTATTTTCTGAAATACGAATTTTTACTAATTTTTCTATTTTAGAAATAATTTTAAAACATTTTCTTGTTTATTTTCGGAAATACGTATTTTGCTATTTTTTTCAATTTTAGAAATATTTTTAATATATAAATAATAAAACCAATTTTTTTTATTTCCTGAAATACGAATTTTGCATAAAACATCTTATTTTTTGAGAAATTTTATAACCATTACTTATAAAATAATTTTAAGGAAACAAATTGTTTAAATGGAATTTCGTATCCAGTCTTTGTTCGTTTGTTTACATTTTTTTATATTTTATGTTTTTTGTAAAAAAAATTTTCTTCAAATTTTTCGAAATAAATTTTTTCAAAAATTACTCACTTAAATTGCGAGAGCAGTTGTTAAATATTGACACGCACATTTTTTTTAGATTTTCTACCCAACCCCCTCCTTCCGTCAGGCAATTTTAGAAGTCTTTTTCATCAGAAAGATAATTTTTTTATCTCACATTCGCTTAATCTTATTTATTGGTCTAAAAAAATACTTGACTTTTTGCTTCATCTTGGCAGAATTATATATGTTCAAGAATTTTCGGTTACAATTTTTCTCGTCTTATTTTTTAGAAAATATTTTACCGTGTCACCTTGTTTTTTCTCAAAGACATTTTATTTTAATGAAGAATATGATTTTAAGGGGGAAAAATATAATTCCTGTACTTAAGCTATTTGCTTAAGTAGAGATGTAAAAGGTTGTTTTTGTTGAGAATCCACATTTATTTTCAATTTAAAAATGTTGAAATTGAAAAAAATATTGTTAAATTGATAAATATTATTGTGGATTTTAATTTTTTTATATCACATTTATTTTCGATTTAAAATGTATAAAAAATTGAATATAAAATGTTATATTGAAACTTAATGTGAATTTATTTTATTATATACATTTATTTTCAATTAAAAAATGTTAATATTGAAGAAAAAATTGTTAAATTGAAATTAAATGTGGATTTATTTTTTTATATTACATTTATTTTCAATTTATAATGTTAAAATTGAGAATAAAAAATGTTAAATTGAAAATAAATGTGGATTCTACTGAAATACAACCTTTTTCATCTTTACTTAAATTAAAAAATCCAAAAAACAAATTCTACATCTTTACTGGAGAAATTTTATTTCGATTTTTTTGAGTTATTTACTCACTCGCATTTTTTTCCAGGTCACCTATCAATTTGAAATTCTTGGACAATCCGCCTATTCGCGGTGGTTATTCTACGAAAATCACTCCATCGATTACAATGGTTAGCTCTATTTATCCTTCTAATTGGGCTTGTTTTCTCGTTCAATTGGCCGAAAGTGGTCCCCAAAAATAGTTACCAATCGGGAGTCGAGCAAAATCGTCTCGTTGGTGTTGGTGCGGCACTAAACGGCATGCTTCCTCTCCGGCTTTGCCGGGAATTTATTTCGAAAAATTTCTAAATGGCTCCGACATTTCAGTCTGGATGAGAAATGTCCAACTTATGTATTCTCTCCTTTCCATTCGGTTTATTCACCTGTTTAATGAATGACGGCGAGGTGATTTTCAATATAGGATGTTTCATAGGCTACGATTGGTTCATCAATGTATTTAGTGTTAACTACAAGCGTGTTTGGGTGGTTTATTAGTTGCATTGGTTGTGAAACACGAGGACATTATTTTAAAGGGTTTCGCTACAGTCATTGGCCATTATTATTTCCTGCGTCGCGTCAATTTATTTATTTATTTTTCAAACTCTCACTGCAATTCACCTGTGGTGATCTTCTCGTTATATGTTCAATTTTCATGTTCGGACATCAGCCAAAAAGTATGACATTTATCAAGCACACGCGTTTGTAGGAATAAAATTTGATGAGGACTTGTTAAAAGCAGATGAAGAATATTTATTATCTTTATTATTATTATTATTATTATTTATTATTTAATAATTGAAAACTAAATGTGTGTTGGTTGTAATATTGAGTAATTAAATGTTTTTTTAAAAAAATTTATATACATACAAAATTTAGATACATAAGAATCGTAGATCTGGTAGGCTTATATAATGATTGTAGCCTATTGTCTTGAAAGTATTATATAAACTTTTAAAAGTTAATTTTATTGTAGATTTCCGTCAGAAAACAAAAAAAAACAAACAAATATATTTATATATATAAATATTTTTCTACAATTTAATCGAATGCGAATTTTGTATTCTTCTTGTACTTATAATGGAAAACATAGTATATCCAAATTATTACAAATTATACAAATAAAATGCGAAATTAATTTATAAAATCAGTTTTGAGATAGGAAATTTGCCTTTTTCCCGTTATAAATGCTTTTAAAAAAACAAAATATAAAAAAATTTCAAACTTATTTCCACATTTAGAATTAAAATGTTTCCAAAAAACATTAGTTCTTAAATAATTAAAACAAAAACAGAATAAAAATATAAAACAACTAATCAATAAAAGATATTTTTTACAGAATCTAATATTTCTGAACTAATTTTTAATTTAAAATTTAATAATCAATGGATTAAAAAATGCAGATTCCTAAAGGATTTGAATTCTAATTTTTAAACAACTTTTATTAGAATAATTTTCAAAAAAAATTACGTATAAAAGTCGAAAAAAGTAATTTATATATTATCTTCAAGTTATTTTTATTTATAAATACAACAAAAAAATTGTTTTTTTACATGCATTCTATATTTTACATTCGATATTATTTATATAACATGTTTTTTATCACTGAGACTCAGATCTTTGCTAAATTAAAAATTTCAAAACTGGGTCCATGGGACAATTAGGAAAAAAAATATGAGGAGCGAGAAACAATGCGGTTCAGAAATAAATTCTAACTTTACCTGCTTTAGGAGATTAACAGTTTATAGCGCAGTTTTTATATAATGCAGAATTCGGTTGGAAGACAATGAAAACTTCTAGCTATTAATAAAGTACCAAATCCCGAAAGTTCGCGACTCGCATTTCCATTGTTAACAAATTACAAATTCTACTACTGATAAAATGCGTGTATAACGCTTCGATGTGTATTTTTTTGTTTTCTATTTATTATTAATAGCAAGTTTTTTTCACTTATATCTTATAGAGATTATTAATTAGTCTAGAATATGTTTCAATTTTTTTAACTATTTATTTTAAATTTCCTTCTCTCCTCGTTCAAAATCGAAATTTTTCTATTAATTTCGTTTTTCCTTTTTTTTATTTTTTTTAATATATTAAATTAAATTTTTTTTCGATTAAAATTTTATATTTTTTACTTTAGGCTAAAAAATTCCTTTCAAATAAAACTTTCTATTAAAATTCCATTTTTTTTATTAAATTGTTTGGAATTTTTTTACAATTATTATTTTCTATCTTTTCATATTAAAATAAAATTCGTTTTCAATTAATTCGTTTTCATTAAAATTTGTTTTCTGCATTAAATACAAATCCATGTCAATTAAAATTTTCATTGTTCTTATAATTATTTTTCATTTTATTACATTTAACAAAATTCCTATTTGAATTTTAAACTCTCTTTTTTCTTGATATGAGAAAAATTCCGTTTATCAAGTAAAATTTTCAATTTTTCCTTGGAAGGGAATTTTTACTATTGCATATTCAATTCTTTGTTTTTTTTTCTTATTCAATTAAAAGTTTTCCACTCTTGGAGTTTGGAAACCATTTTTCTAATTTTTCGTATGGGCCACAATTATTTGCCCAGTTATAAATATCTCATAATTTAACATCCAACAAGTGTATACAACGCTGATTTACAAATTTCATCGTAGTAAATACAAATTGAAATTTTTTGATTCAATTTTTTTGTCTATCCTCGATATAAAAAGATACATTTTTCCTTTTATTCCATTATAATTCGGGAGTGCGGAAATTTGTAGAGTTAACGTTTTCAAAGGGCATTCTCTCTCTAGATACGAAAAGTTTCAAATTAAATGTGCGTTCGAATAGCTTTTTTTAGAAAAATTCCACTTTATAATTTATTTTCAATTCACTGTAAATTTTTTCTTTAATTTAATTTAAAAAAAAATTTTTCTTCAATTTATTTCAAAATGTATATTCAATTTTTTTCAATAATTATCTTCAAATTTATTTGAAATTTATTTATACTTCATTTTTAACATTATCTTCTTGTCATATTTTTAATTCATTTTGCAATTTATATTCTAATTTATTTTCAATTTATCTTAATATTTTTTTTTTAACTTATTTTTTCTATTTTATTTTAGTTTGTTTTCACTTTTCTTTTAACTTTTATTCAGTTTATTTTCAACTTTCGACAAATGTTTCAGTTCATTTTCAATTTTCGACATATGTTCCAGTTTTTTTATATTTCACGATATAAAAATTTGTCTACTAATTCAATATTCACTCATTTGAAACATACGATTACTCATATTATTATCAAAAAATTCACATTTCAGATTAAAAGATCTTTCAGAATTAAGAAAAATTTTTTTTATACGCATTCTCGTAAAGATCAATAGTTTTTTTTTTATCTTTTATACTAGTATGATTTT
The DNA here is from genome assembly GCA_032873175.1 of Leptopilina drosophilae. NCBI lineage: Eukaryota > Metazoa > Arthropoda > Insecta > Hymenoptera > Figitidae > Leptopilina > Leptopilina drosophilae. Next base: position 7,057 of record JAVJHS010000650.1, on the reverse strand, counting down.
TTTTAATTTATAATTTACAATTTTCTTGTTATTTTGGGTAAGACAAATCACTAAAAAAGAGTTGTTATTTATTATTCACTATATATAAAACAAATGCGCAAGTTTTTTTTTTTTATATTATGTACAATTTTACCGCATTATTCAAACAATAAATTCATGAATCGAGATTCGTACTCTTGATTCGAGATCACAGCATCGTGTTATATATATATAAATAAATATATGATTATAATAATTTATACTTAATTAATAAAATAAACAGTAAAAATAAAAACCTTTTTTTCAGTCCTCAGAAAATGAGACTAGAGCCAATTCGTTTTTTTTTTTTTTTTGATAAATATGAGATTCGAAATTGCACGAGAAATTCGAGGACATACGATTTTCTTTTTTTGTTTGATGATTTATGATGATAGTGCAAGGCCCAGTCTTGACGAAGACCATTTCCTTCCTTAGGCGAATTGATTTCACCAGTAAAATTGTCAATGGACTGTGTAATTAAGAAATTTTAATTAATAGTTTTCATTTTAATCAGTTTTTACATATTTGTTTTTTTTCTATTTTTATTTGAATTTTTTTATTTGTATTTTTAATTTGCATTTTTTTTTATTTGTATTTTTTTATTTGTATTTTTATTTTAATTAAAATAGTTAATAATAAGTAATTTAAAATATTTAATTCAATTGAAAGATAGAAATATTCAATATAACCTAAAATATTTACTTCAATTGAAAGACAAAAACTATTCGATTAACTGTAAATATTTACTTTATTGGGAAAATAAAAATATTCAGCTAATTAAAAAATTTACTTCATTGAAATGTAAAAATATTTAATAACAGTATTAAACTACTGAAAGGCGAAAATATTTTATACAAATAATAATAAGTCAAAAAAAATAGACTTTACCTGAGTGCTTTTAACGTAAGGCCAACGCTCGATATATCGCAGATAGGTTTAGAAAATCACAAACCGCAATTAATCTGAAAATATTACAATTTTTGGGTTAAATTTCACAGTTTAATTAAAATAATCGATTTATAAAGATAATAGAGAATTTAAAAATACGAACTCTATTGCGGCAAATCTGGGAAATGCAGAACACATCTGATTTTCCCTGATCTCCTAATTCGCATTCGATAATGACATTGTCTTTGCCGCTTCAGAGTAGGGCAACATTTTCCTACAGAAATAAAAAAAGAAAAGACAATTATTTTAACAATTCTTCAATAAATAATTCAAACACTTTTCACTTGAATTTTATTAACATTATCAAAAAAAAAACAATAATAATTTACTTATTTTTCCAAAGAAACTTAATATTTAAAAATGTATTGCAAATAATTAAATTCTACAATATAAACAAATCAATTTCATCCGATAATTTTTATCAAAAATTTAATTTTATTACGTTCGTAGAAATTTTTTATTCAAATAAATAATTCACTATTTAATAGAAACTTCAATTACTATCAATACAATTTAAAAAATATTCTCTCCATGATTTACAATTTTTTTTTATAAAAATAAAAACAAAATTTTCCAGGTATTTTAATTATTCAGAAAAATTTTTTAATAAAATACACCGCAAAATTTATGATAAAAATTTAAATTCATAAAGAGAATTTTTTTGGATAAAATTGAATTTGAAAGTAATTGATTTAAATAAAAAAATTTAAAGTAAAGTCAATTAAATTAACTTAAAAAATTGAAAATTTTAAAAAAAATGGGAAAAATTCTCACTTTGGAAAGGCGGAGTTTCGTTTTTGTCGCTGACGGCTTCGATGAAAATAATTCAATCCAAAACAGACCTGTCGGACTTTCAATCCCAAATCCAAATTCGGAAAATCCAGGCAAAGATCAATGTACTCACGGGAAAATTCCTGTCGATATAACGGATCACTTTTAATCCACCGAGGGGATTTGTTTTCCACTGGAGAAATTCCGAATGGAACTCTGAAATTTTCTAAATAAACTTTTGCTTATATTCAATTAATTTTTTTAATTCAACTATGAAATTTCAAAAAACTTTGTTTAATTCTATTTTTTTCCAATGTTTTTTTAATTAAATTTATTTTAAAAAACTACATTTTCCAAACACACACAAAAAAAACTAATTTCAATTCTTTTCATATTGAATTTCTTAGTAAAAAATGAAATTTATTTTTCAAATATTTAAATAAACTTACTTCCAGTCCAGAATATTAACAATATAAAATAAAAAATAATTAAAAATAATGAAAATATAAAATCGAATTTCCAATATTTTCAATTATTTTTTCAAAAATTTAATTAACAATTTCTAATTTCAATTATTAAATTTATCTATTCAATAATTTAAAAAAATGCTTCTCAAGAATTTCAATTTTATTTTTATAAATAACAAAATTTTTCCCAAAAATCAATTCATGATTTTTTAAAAAAAAACTCCCATTAAAATATTACAACTCTTCTTAAAAATCTTTTAAAATATTCCGGACAAAATGAAATTCTCTTTTTATTTTAAAATAATATCCTTTCGCAAAAATTCGATTATTTTCCAAAATTCTAATAAAATTACCTTTTCAAGAATTTTAATTTTAGCATTCTTTATTTTTTATTAAAAACTCTTCGCAATGATTTAATTTTAAATAACAAATCATTCATTTTTTCCCAACGTTTTCATACACAAAAAATCTTCGCAAAAAATTCACTCATTGTTTACATAAACAATAAAAATTCTTCGCAGATCTTTAATTATTTTTAACAGAAAATTAAAGAAAAAAATTTCTTTGCAAAATAATTCAATTATTTTCAACGCAAGAAAAAATTTCTTCTCTGGAATCTTCAATTCTTAAATAAATTTAGAAAATATAATTCAATGCTAGAATTCAATTGTCATAAATTTAAAACTTTTCGTTGAATTTCTAATAATTTTTAATAAATAGGATTTTCAAAAAATTTTAACAAAATTTCAAAATCAAAAATTAATATTTATTTCCATAAAATAATAAAGTTTATCACTGGAATTAAATTATTTAATGAATTCTCATAGTCAAACTCTTCGCAAAAAATTACAATTACTTAACCAAAAATAAACAAAATTTTCAGTAGAAATTCAATTATTTTTAATAATTTTTAATAAGATTTTGCAAAGAATTCAATTATTTTTAAAATTTTTACAAAATTCTTCGATACGATTATTTTCCTTATAAATAAATAAAATATTTTGCAAAGGATTCCATTTATTTAAAAAGAAATTTTAAGAAATTCTTGGCAAGAATTCAATTATTTTTTCCCAAAATAAATAAAGTTTTTCACTGAATATATCAATTATTTAAAAAAAATGTTCAATAAAATTCTATCCATAAATAATATTACAATTCTTCTTAAAACTCTTGAAGAAATTGCGTGAACCCCATACCAGCCACCACCACCCCCCCAAATTAAATTATCCTTTTATTTAAAATAATCCTTCGCAATCATTCGATTATTTTCCAAAATTGTAATAAATATTCTTTTAAAGAATTCTAATTTTGTTACCTATTCTTAAATTTTTAAAAAATTTTTTTTAATAAAATTCTTTGCCAAGAATTCAATGATTTTCCATAAACTAATTTAAAAAATTGAAAAAATTTAAAAACGAAAAATGATTAACACAAAAATGTTTCCGAATCAAGAAAGGAATAGAATTTTAAATTTAATTAAATAAAAAAATAAATATTCAAACCTAGGATCGACTTCTAGTCCCGAGTTCCTTGCTCTCCTTGTCCCTGAATTTTTCAACGTTTCCCTCTCCCTCTCGCTCCTCCTTTTCCTTCTCTCTCTCCCCAGTGACCGTCGAGAAGCCACTTCGTCTCTCGCAGGGCAAAGAGGTTCTTTGTTCTTTTTGTGGCGAACTCGGGTTGGCGAATTTTCCCGTCCCTACCTTGAGATTAAAGTGCGAGGTGTGATCTTCGATGTTTTCTGTTCGTGAAGAGCACTCGCTTGACAATCTTCAGCGTTTTCCTGAATTTCGCCCTCAGCGCCCCCGGGCACCCCCCCCTATCAATTTGCGGATGTAGATGGGGATTTGGCCGCGGCCGGCGTCGATGTCAAAACTAATGTTTTTAAAGCCGCAACTTCAGCGGCAAGGAGAAAACTTACCGCATTCATATCTAACTCTCCTCCAAAAGACGGGTTCCGCTAGTCGCTTGACGGATATTCGCCCTCTCTCACCATCATTTGTGAGCCACCTGGGGGACAAAAAATTAAAAGACCAAAAAACTTAATTCTTCTCTTAAAATTAAATTAATAAAATAAATTTAATTCTTTTCTAAAAATATATAAAGAAATAAAATATTTTCTAAAAATAAATTTTTTGAAATTAAATTAATTCTTCATCTAAAAATATATAAGTAAATTTAATTCTTTCTAAAAAATAACTTAGAAAAGAAATAAAGAATTTCTAAAAATAAATAAATAAATTTAATTCTTCTCTAACAAATAAGATAAAGAAATTTAATTCTTTCCTAAAAATAAATAAAGAAATTAATAATATTTTCTAAAACTAAATAAAATGAATTTAATTTCTTCTCTAATAAATAAATAAATATAATTAAAATATTTTCTAAAAATAAAATAAGTAAAAAAAAATTAATTCTTTTCCCTGAAATTAACAATAATAAAAATTATATGCCAGAGTAAATTCAATTAATAAATTGTCAGAAATAATAATATTCTTCCCATGAATTCAATTTTAATTTCATATTTAAAAATCCATTCAAATTTTTGGGTTTATTTCATTAACTTAAATAGAAATTTAAATTTTCACTCTAATTCGAAAAATTTATTTAGAATAAGAAAAAACTACTCGATTAGTCTTCCCATCGAAACAACCTTAAATATAGAAATTTACTTCCAACTCGTTTGACAATTTAATAAAGGGCTTGTTTTGAAAATTTTCCCTGAAACTTTTTTGAATATGTTATGGGACCACTTCCCTCTGTGCTTTGTATATATGGGGAAATTTAATTAGATTTGAATAAAATTTAATTAAAAACTTTGCATTTCCTTTCTTTGACGATTGGGAGAGAGAAAACGGGAGAGAGAGAGAGTGAGATAGAAAGCAGAGAGGAGAAAAAAAGGGAGAGTGATAGAGAGTGATAGAGAGAGAGAGGAAATGCAAAAAAAGAAAAAATTATTTTGCTGAAAACAAAGACCCACACTTGAAAAAGTACTGGCAGTGAGTGTCCCCATTTGTTACCCTCGATTACAGCCTCGACGTATTGTCGAATCCTACGAGAGTCGAGAAACCTCCTCATCTTTCAACTTTAATTCTTCGTGAGCTCTTTTTACATTTCTTCCTGTAGGCTTAGCGACTGCTTGTTCTTTTCACCTCAGCCACCTGCTTCTTCCCCATTGCAAAGCCGATGGTGAAGAGGAGATCCACTTCGAATTCTACTTGAAGTGCAATCTCTTTTTCATCTGCAAAACCACAGAGTCCAAATATAACATAATGAGAGTTTGCAAGTCAAAAATTTTCCCATCCACGTTCGCTTACTCTATATTTTTCAAACACAGACAAATATTTGAATATTATGTTTTTCCCACGACTTTAGAATTAAATTGTCAAAAAACAATAAACTAAACGAAAAAAATCGAAATAAAAGTAAATTAATAACAATAGTAATACGGAAATTAAAGTAAATTAATAACAAGTAGTAAATTCGATAATAAAAAATATAATTAATAACAATAAGTAAAATAAATAAACTTTAAGAATTAACAATTAATAATTTAACCTTTATAATCAAGAATGAATTGTGAAAAAACTGGATAAAAAGGAATAAAATAAAAACAAGCGATAAAAAGAAAATTACGCTTTTTTGGTAGTTCGAAAAAATCGAAACAAAAGCCCGAGGGAATAATTAAGAAGAAAAAGAAAGAGAAAAAAGAGAGGAAATAAAAATGAAAAAAGAATCTGACTAATTTCAATACCCTGAGATTTGATGAATAGCTGCTACATCATCAGCGGGTAACTTTCTCGGATCTTAATTCGTGATTTTCTCCCGGCCTGAGGTCGGAACGATGAACCGGCAGACAGCAGCTGCCTCGGGAATACTTGCGGTTGTATCCCAGACTTAATCTTCTATCCAATGGCCTCTTCTTTTCATTTTCAAATTCCTGCTGTCTTCTTCCTTAATTTCGGCATTTTCAATTTCATTCTCATAATAGACTCGTCGACGAGTCGAATTTCGGTGGTAATTTTTTTCCATTCCCAGTTCTTCTTTGGATGAAAGTAACTTCGTCCGTCCCAGTGCACCACAGGGATATCTTCTCATTGTACGAGAAGAAGCGATATTGTTTTAATAGAAACTGGAAAAAGTCTTACCCAAAAAATTGCCTAATTTATTGAAATTGTAAAACAAAAATTGATTAAATAATAAAAAGCATTAGCTTTTTCTAACGTTTTTATATGAAATTCTTCGCAAGAATTCAAATATAATTAAAATTCATTTATTAATTGTTTTTCCAACGTTTTCATGCACAAAAATTCTTCGCAAGAATTCAAATATAATTAAAATTCATTTATTAATTGTTTTTCCAACGTTTTTATGCACAAAAATTCTTCGCAAGAATTCAATTATTTTCATAAATAATAAAAATCCGTTGGATATTATTTTAACAACAAATTTTTTAAAAAAAAATTCTTCGCAAGAATTCAATTATTTGCATAAATTAATAAAAAATCTTTGGAGAATTTCAATTATTTTAAACAACAAATTTTTAAAAATCCTTCGCAAGAAATTCAATTATTGTGCACACCATAATAAAATTCTTCCACAAGAATTCAATTTTTCCATTTAAAATTTTTTTATAATATTCGTTTCAAGAATTTCAATTTATTGTCATAAATAATAAAACTTTTTCGTTGGAATTTCAATAATTTCATATGAAACATAAAATTAATTTCGTGAATAAAAAAAATTATTTATCCAAAAATTAAATTTCAAATTCTTTCGCAAATTATTCAATGAAGGATTTTCAAAAATTTTATTAAAACAAATATTTCGAAACAAAAAATTCATATTATTTTCAT
>JAVJHS010000649.1:0-16016 GCA_032873175.1 Leptopilina drosophilae | reverse complement strand
TGATTTTGGAAAAACCTTTGTAACTTTTTTAATTTTGGTCCTAGAAACAATTGTCTAAAGAAAAAGTTGCATAGTTTTGTTCCAGTCAAAAGGAAAAATGTCAAAAACCCTTCAAAAATAAACTGGAAAAAAGTTACCGAAAATTGAAGTTTTAAAATAAAAAAATGTCTGTGATTTTGGAAAAACCTTTGTAACTTTTTTAATTTTGGTCCTAGAAACAATTGTCTAAAGAAAAAGTTGCATAGTTTTGTTCCAGTCAATAGAAAAATATTAAAAGCCCTTCAAAAATAAACTGGCAAAAAGTTACCGAAAATTGAAGTTTCAAAATGAAAAAATTTCAGTGATTTTGGAAAAACAGTTGTAACTTTTTTAATTTTGGTCCTAGAAAAATACGTCTAAAAAAGAAGTTGCATGGCTTTGTTCCAGTTAATAGGAAAAATGTCAAAAACCCTACAAAAATAAACTGGAAAAAAGTTACCGAAAATTGAAATTTCAAAATAAAAAATGTCAGTGATTTTCGAAAAAACTTTGTAACTTTTTTAATTTTGGTCCTAGAAAAATGCGTCAAAAGTAGAAGTTGCATGGTTTTGTTCCAGTCAATAGTAAAATATCAAAAGCCCTTCAAAAATAGACTGGCAAAAAGTTACCGAAAATTGAAGTTTTAAAATAAAAAAATGTCTGTGATTTTCGAAAAACCTTTGTAACTTTTTTAATTTTAGTCCTAGAAAAATGCGTCAAAAGAAGAAGTTGCATGGTTTTGTTCCAGTCAAAAGGAAAAATGTCAAAAACCCTTCAAAAATAAACTGGCAAAAAGTTACCGAAAATTGAAGTTTTAAAATAAAAAAATGTCTGTGATTTTGGAAAAACCTTTGTAACTTTTTTAATTTTGGTCCTAGAAACATGCGTCTAAAGAAGAAGTTGCATGGTTTTGTTCCAGTCAAAAGGAAAAATGTCAAAAACCCTTCAAAAATAAACTGGCAAAAAGTTACCGAAAATTGAAGTTTCAAAATAAAAAAATGTCTGTGATTTTCGAAAAACCTTTGTAACTTTTTTAATTTTGGTCCTAGAAAAATGCGTCAAAAGAAGAAGTTTCATAGTTTTGTTCCAGTTAATAGGAAAAATGTCAAAAACCCTTCAAAAATAAACTGGAAAAAAGTTACCGAAAATTGAAGTTTCAAAATAAAAAAATGTCTGTGATTTTCGAAAAACCTTTGTAACTTTTTTAATTTTGGTCCTAGAAAAATGCGTCAAAAGAAGAAGTTGCATGGTTTTGTTCCAGTCAAAAGGAAAAATGTCAAAAACCCTTCAAAAATAAACTGGAAAAAAGTTACCGAAAATTGAAGTTTTAAAATAAAAAAATGTCTGTGATTTTGGAAAAACCTTTGTAACTTTTTTAATTTTGGTCCTAGAAACATTCGTCTAAAGAAAAAGTTGCATAGTTTTGTTCCAGTCAAAAGGAAAAATGTCAAAAACCCTTCAAAAATAAACTGGAAAAAAGTTACCGAAAATTGAAGTTTCAAAATGAAAAAATGTCTGTGATTTTGGAAAAACCTTTGTAACTTTTTTAATTTTGGTCCTAGAAACATGCGTCTAATTAAAAAGTTTCATAGTTTTGTTCCAGTTAATAGGAAAAATGTCAAAAACCCTTTAAAAATAAACTGGAAAAAAGTTACCAAAAATTGAAGTTTCAAAATAAAAAAATGTCTGTGATTTTCGAAAAACCTTTGTAACTTTTTTAATTTTGGTCCTAGAAAAATGCGTCAAAAGAAGAAGTTTCATAGTTTTGTTCCAGTTAATAGGAAAAATGTCAAAAACCCTTCAAAAATAAACTGGAAAAAAGTTACCGAAAATTGAAGTTTCAAAATAAAAAAATGTCTGTGATTTTCGAAAAACCATTGTAACTTTTTTAATTTTGGTCCTAGAAAAATGCGTCAAAAGAATAAGTTGCATGGTTTTGTTCCAGTCAATAGAAAAATTTAAAAAACCCTTCATAAATAAACTGGCAAAAAGTTACTGAAAATTGAAGTTTCAAAATTAAAAAATGTCTGTGATTTTGGAAAAACCTTTGTAACTTTTTTAATTTTGGTCCTAGAAACATTCGTCTAGAGAAAAAGTAGCATAGTTTTGTTCCAGTCAAAAGGAAAAATGTCAAAAACTCTTCAAAAATAAACTGGAAAAAAGTTACCGAAAATTGAAGTTTCAAAATGAAAAAATGTCTGTGATTTTGGAAAAACCTTTGTAACTTTTTTAATTTTGGTCCTAGAAAAATGCGTCAAAAGAATAAGTTGCATGGTTTTATTCCAGTCAATAGAAAAATTTAAAAAACCCTTCAAAAATAAACTGGCAAAAAGTTACTGAAAATTGAAGTTTCAAAATTAAAAAATGTCTGTGATTTTCGAAAAACCTTTGTAACTTTTTTAATTTTAGTCCTAGAAAAATGCGTCAAAAGAAGAAGTTGCATGGTTTTGTTCCAGTCAAAAAGAAAAATGTCAAAAACCTTTCAAAAATAAACTGGCAAAAAGTTACCGAAAATTGAAGTTTCAAAATAAAAAAATGTCTGTGATTTTCGAAAAACCTTTGTAACTTTTTTAATTTTGGTCCTAGAAAAATGCGTCAAAAGAAGAAGTTTCATAGTTTTGTTCCAGTTAATAGGAAAAATGTCAAAAACCCTTCAAAAATAAACTGGAAAAAAGTTACCGAAAATTGAAGTTTTAAAATAAAAAAATGTCTGTGATTTTGAAAAAACCTTTGTAACTTTTTTAATTTTGGTCCTAGAAACAGTTGTCTAAAGAAAAAGTTGCATAGTTTTGTTCCAGTCAAAAGGAAAAATGTCAAAAACCCTTCAAAAATAAACTGGAAAAAAGTTACCGAAAATTGAAGTTTCAAAATAAAAAAATGTCTGTGATTTTGGAAAAACCTTTGTAACTTTTTTAATTTTGGTCCTAGAAAAATGCGTCAAAAGTAGAAGTTGCAATGTTTTGTTCCAGTCAATAGAAAAAAAATCAAAAGCCCTTCAAAAATAAACTGGCAAAAAGTTACCGAAAATTGAAGTTTCAAAATAAAAAAATGTCTGTGATTTTCGAAAAAACTTTGTAACTTTTTTAATTTTGGTCCTAGAAAAATGCGTCAAAAGTAGAAGTTGCAATGTTTTGTTCCAGTCAATAGAAAAAAAATCAGAAGCCCTTCAAAAATAAACTGGCAAAAAGTTACCGAAAATTGAAGTTTCAAAATAAAAAAATGTCTGTGATTTTGGAAAAACCTTTGTAACTTTTTTAATTTTGGTCCTAGAAAAATGCGTCTAAAGAAGAAGTTGCATGGTTTTGTTCCAGTCAAAAGGAAAAATGTCAAAAACCCTTCAAAAATAAACTGGCAAAAAGTTACCGAAAATTGAAGTTTTAAAATAAAAAAATGTCTGTGATTTTGGAAAAACCTTTGTAACTTTTTTAATTTTGGTCCTAGAAACAATTGTCTAAAGAAAAAGTTGCATAGTTTTGTTCCAGTCAAAAGGAAAAATGTCAAAAACCCTTCAAAAATAAACTGGAAAAAAGTTACCGAAAATTGAAGTTTCAAAATAAAAAAATGTCTGTGATTTTGGAAAACCTTGGTAACTTTTTTAATTATGGTCCTAGAAACATGCGTCTAAAGAAAAAGTTTCAAAGTTTTGTTCCAGTTAATAGGAAAAATGTCAAAAACCCTTCAAAAATAAACTGGAAAAAAGTTACCAAAAATTGAAGTTTCAAAATAAAAAAATGTCTGTGATTTTCGAAAAACCTTTGTAACTTTTTTAATTTTGGTCCTAGAAAAATGCGTCAAAAGTAGAAGTTGCAATGTTTTGTTCCAGTCAATAGAAAAAAAATCAGAAGCCCTTCAAAAATAAACTGGCAAAAAGTTACCGAAAATTGAAGTTTCAAAATAAAAAAATGTCTGTGATTTTCGAAAAACCTTAGTAACTTTTTTAATTTTGGTCCTAGAAAAATGCGTCAAAAGTAGAAGTTGCAATGTTTTGTTCCAGTCAATAGAAAAATATCAAAAGCCCTTCAAAAATAAACTGGCAAAAAGTTACCGAAAATTGAAGTTTCAAAATGAAAAAATGTCTGTGATTTTGGAAAAACCTTTGTAACTTTTTTAATTTTGGTCCTAGAAAAATGCGTCTAAAAAAGAAGTTGCATGGTTTTGTTCCAGTCAAAAGAAAAAATGTCAAAAACCCTTCAAAAATAAACTGGAAAAAAGTTACCGAAAATTGAAATTTCAAAATAAAAAATGTCAGTGATTTTCGAAAAAACTTTGTAACTTTTTTAATTTTGGTCCTAGAAAAATGCGTCAAAAGTAGAAGTTGCATGGTTTTGTTCCAGTTAATAGGAAAAATGTCAAAAACCCTTCAAAAATAAACTGGCAAAAAGTTACCGAAAATTGAAGTTTCAAAATAAAAAAATGTCTGTGATTTTCGAAAAACCTTTGTAACTTTTTTAATTTTGGTCCTAGAAAAATGCGTCAAAAGAAGAAGTTGCATGGTTTTGTTCCAGTCAAAAGGAAAAATGTCAAAAACCTTTCAAAAATAAACTGGCAAAAAGTTACCGAAAATTGAAGTTTCAAAATGAAAAAATGTCTGTGATTTTGGAAAAACCTTTGTAACTTTTTTAATTTTGGTCCTAGAAAAATGCGTCTAAAGAAGAAGTTGCATAGTTTTGTTCCAGTCAAAAGGAAAAATGTCAAAAACCCTTCAAAAATAAACTGGAAAAAAGTTACCGAAAATTGAAGTTTCAAAATAAAAAAATGTCTGTGATTTTGGAAAAACCTTTGTAACTTTTTTAATTTTGGTCCTAGAAAAATGCGTCTAAAGAAGAGGTTGCATGGTTTTGTTCCAGTCAAAAGAAAAATGCCAAAAACCCTTCAAAAATAAACTGGCAATAAGTTACCGAAATTTGAAGTTTCAAAATGAAAAAATGTCTGTGATTTTGGAAAAACCTTTGTAACTTTTTTAATTTTGGTCCTAGAAAAATGCGTCAAAAGTAGAAGTTGCAATGTTTTGTTCCAGTCAATAGAAAAATATCAAAAGCCCTTCAAAAATAAACTGGCAAAAAGTTACCGAAAATTGAAGTTTCAAAATAAAAAAATGTCTGTGATTTTCGAAAAACCTTTGTAACTTTTTTAATTTTGGTCCTAGAAAAATGCGTCAAAAGAAGAAGTTGCATGGTTTTGTTCCAGTCAAAAGGAAAAATGTCAAAAACCCTTCAAAAATAAACTGGCAAAAAGTTACCGAAAATTGAAGTTTCAAAATAAAAAAATGTCTGTGATTTTCGAAAAACCTTTGTAACTTTTTTAATTTTGGTCCTAGAAAAATGCGTCAAAAGAAGAAGTTGCATGGTTTTGTTCCAGTCAAAAGGAAAAATGTCAAAAACCCTTCAAAAATAAACAGGAAAAAAGTTACCGAAAATTGAAGTTTTAAAATAAAAAAATGTCTGTGATTTTGGAAAAACCTTTGTAACTTTTTTAATTTTGGTCCTAGAAACAATTGTCTAAAGAAAAAGTTGCATAGTTTTGTTCCAGTCAAAAGGAAAAATGTCAAAAACCCTTCAAAAATAAACTGGAAAAAAGTTACCGAAAATTGAAGTTTCAAAATAAAAAAATGTCTGTGATTTTCGAAAAAACTTTGTAACTTTTTTAATTTTGGTCCTAGAAAAATGCGTCAAAAGAAGAAGTTGCATGGTTTTGTTCCAGTCAAAAGGAAAAATGTCAAAAACCCTTCAAAAATAAACTGGCAAAAAGTTACCGAAAATTGAAGTTTCAAAATTAAAAAATGTCTGTGATTTTGGAAAAACCTTTGTAACTTTTTTAATTTTGGTCCTAGAAAAATGCGTCTAAAGAAGAAGTTGCATGGTTTTGTTCCAGTCAAAAGGAAAAATGTCAAAAACCCTTCAAAAATAAACTGGCAAAAAGTTACCGAAAATTGAAGTTTCAAAATAAAAAAATGTCTGTGATTTTGGAAAAACCTTTGTAACTTTTTTAATTTTGGTCCTAGAAACATTCGTCTAAAGAAAAAGTAGCATAGTTTTGTTCCAGTCAAAAGGAAAAATGTCAAAAACCCTTCAAAAATAAACTGGATAAAAGTTACCGAAAATTGAAGTTTCAAAATAAAAAAATGTCTGTGATTTTGGAAAAACCTTTGTAACTTTTTTAATTTTGGTCCTAGAAAAATGCGTCTAAAGAAAAAGTTGCATGGTTTTGTTCCAGTCAAAAGGAAAAATGTCAAAAACCCTTCAAAAATAAACTGGAAAAAAGTTACCGAAAATTTAAGTTTCAAAATAAAAAAATGTCTGTGATTTTGGAAAAACCGTTGTAACTTTTTTAATTTTGGTCCTAGAGAAATGCGTCTAAAGAAGAAGTTGCATGGATTTATTCGAGTCAAAAGGAAAAATGTCAACAACCCTTCAAAAATAAACTGGAAAAAAGTTACCGAAAATTGAAGTTTCAAAATAAAAAAATGTCTGTGATTTTCGAAAAAACTTTGTAACTTTTTTAATTTTGGTCCTAGAAAAATGCGTCAAAAGAAGAAGTTGCATGGTTTTGTTCCAGTCAAAAGGAAAAATGTCAAAAACCCTTCAAAAATAAACTGGCAAAAAGTTACCGAAAATTGAAGTTTCAAAATTAAAAAATGTCTGTGACTTTGGAAAAACCTTTGTAACTTTTTTAATTTTGGTCCTAGAAACATTCGTCTAAAGAAAAAGTAGCATAGTTTTGTTCCAGTCAAAAGGAAAAATGTCAAAAACCCTTCAAAAATAAACTGGCAAAAAGTTACCGAAAATTGAAGTTTCAAAATAAAAAAATGTCTGTGATTTTGGAAAAACCTTTGTAACTTTTTTAATTTTGGTCCTAGAAAAATGCGTCAAAAGAAGAAGTTGCATGGTTTTGTTCCAGTCAAAAGGAAAAATGTCAAAAACCCTTCAAAAATAAACTGGCAAAAAGTTACCGAAAATTGAAGTTTCAAAATGAAAAAATGTCTGTGATTTTGGAAAAACCTTTGTAACTTTTTTAATTTTGGTCCTAGAAAAATGCGTCTAAAGAAGAAGTTGCATGGTTTTGTTCCAGTCAAAAGGAAAAATGTCAAAAACCCTTCAAAAATAAACTGGATAAAAGTTACCGAAAATTGAAGTTTCAAAATAAAAAAATGTCTGTGATTTTGGAAAAACCGTTGTAACTTTTTTAATTTTGGTCCTAGAGAAATGCGTCTAAAGAAGAAGTTGCATGGTTTTGTTCCAGTCAAAAGGAAAAATGTCAAAAACCCTTCAAAAATAAACTGGAAAAAAGTTACCGAAAATTGAAGTTTCAAAATAAAAAAATGTCTGTGATTTTGGAAAAACCTTTGTAACTTTTTTAATTTTGGTCCTAGAAAAATGCGTCTAAAGAAGAAGTTGCATGGTTTTGTTCCAGTCAAAAGGAAAAATGTCAAAAACCCTTCAAAAATAAACTGGAAAAAAGTTACCGAAAATTGAAGTTTCAAAATAAAAAAATGTCTGTGATTTTCGAAAAACCTTTGTAACTTTTTTAATTTTGGTCCTAGAAAAATGCGTCAAAAGAAGAAGTTGCATGGTTTTGTTCCAGTCAAAAGAAAAAATGTCAAAAACCCTTCAAAAATAAACTGGCAAAAAGTTACCGAAACTTGAAGTTTGAAAATAAAAAAATGTCTGTGGTTTTGGAAAAAACTTTGTAACTTTTTTAATTTTGGTCCTAGAAAAATGCGTCTAAAGAAGAAGTTGCATGGTTTTGTTCCAGTCAAAAGAAAAATGTCAAAAACCCTTCAAAAATAAACTGGCAAAAAGTTACCGAAATTTGAAGTTTCAAAATGAAAAAATGTCTGTGATTTTGGAAAAACCTTTGTAACTTTTTTAATTTTGGTCCTAGAAAAATGCGTCTAAAGAAGAAGTTGCATGGTTTTGTTCCAGTCAAAAGGAAAAATGTCAAAAACCCTTCAAAAATAAACTGGAAAAAAGTTACCGAAAATTGAAGTTTCAAAATAAAAAAATGTCTGTGATTTTGGAAAAACCTTTGTAACTTTTTTAATTTTGGTCCTAGAAAAATGCGTCAAAAGAAGAAGTTGCATGGTTTTGTTCCAGTCAAAAGAAAAAATGTCAAAAACCCTTCAAAAATAAACTGGCAAAAAGTTACCGAAAATTGAAGTTTCAAAATAAAAAAATGTCTGTGATTTTCGAAAAACCTTTGTAACTTTTTTAATTTTGGTCCTAGAAAAATGCGTCAAAAGAAGAAGTTGCATGGTTTTGTTCCAGTCAAAAGGAAAAATGTCAAAAACCCTTCAAAAATAAACTGGCAAAAAGTTACCGAAAATTGAAGTTTCAAAATAAAAAAATGTCTGTGATTTTGGAAAAACCTTTGTAACTTTTTTAATTTTGGTCCTAGAAAAATGCGTCAAAAGAAGAAGTTGCATGGTTTTGTTCCAGTCAAAAGGAAAAATGTCAAAAACCCTTCAAAAATAAACTGGCAAAAAGTTACCGAAAATTGAAGTTTCAAAATAAAAAAATGTCTGTGATTTTCGAAAAACCTTTGTAACTTTTTTAATTTTGGTCCTAGAAAAATGCGTCAAAAGAAGAAGTTGCATGGTTTTGTTCCAGTCAAAAGGAAAAATGTCAAAAACCCTTCAAAAATAAACTGGCAAAAAGTTACCGAAAATTGAAGTTTCAAAATAAAAAAATGTCTGTGATTTTGGAAAAACCTTTGTAACTTTTTTAATTTTGGTCCTAGAAAAATGCGTCTAAAGAAGAAGTTGCATGGTTTTGTTCCAGTCAAAAGAAAAAATGTCAAAAACCCTTTAAAAATAAACTAGCAAAAAGTTACCGAAAATTGAAGTTTCAAAATAAAAAAATGTCTATGATTTTGGATAAACCTTTGTAACTTTTTTAATTTTGGTCCGTGAAAAATGCGTCTAAAGAAGAGATTGCATGGTTTTGTTCCAGTCAAAAGAAAAATGTCAAAAACCCTTCAAAAATAAACTGGCAAAAAGTTACCGAAAATTGAAGTTTCGAAATAAAAAAATGTCTGTGATTTTGGAAAAACCTTTGTAACTTTTTTAATTTTGGTCCTAGAAAAATGCGTCTAAAGAAGAGGTTGCATGGTTTTGTTCCAGTCAAAAGAAAAATGCCAAAAACTCTTCAAAAATAAACTGGCAAAAAGTTACCGAAAATTGAAGTTTCGAAATAAAAAAATGTCTGTGATTTTGGAAAAACCTTTGTAACTTTTTTAATTTTGGTCCTAGAAAAATGCGTCTAAAGAAGAAGTTGCATGGTTTTGTTCCAGTCAAAAGAAAAAATGTCAAAAACCCTTCAAAAATAAACTGGAAAAAAGTTACCGAAAATTGAAGTTTCAAAATAAAAAAATGTCTGTGATTTTGGAAAAACCTTTGTAACTTTTTTAATTTTGGTCCTAGAAAAATGCGTCAAAAGAAGAAGTTGCATGGTTTTGTTCCAGTCAAAAGGAAAAATGTCAAAAACCCTTCAAAAATAAACTGGCAAAAAGTTACCGAAACTTGAAGTTTCAAAATTAAAAAATGTCTGTGATTTTGGAAAAACCTTTGTAACTTTTTTAATTTTGGTCCTAGAAAAATGCGTCTAAAGAAGAAGTTGCATGGTTTTGTTCCAGTCAAAAGAAAAAATGTCAAAAACCCTTCAAAAATAAACTGGCAAAAAGTTACCGAAAATTGAAGTTTCAAAATAAAAAAATGTCTGTGATTTTGGAAAAACCTTTGTAACTTTTTTAATTTTGGTCCTAGAAAAATGCGTCTAAAGAAGAAGTTGCATGGTTTTGTTCCAGTCAATAGGAAAAATGTCAAAAACCCTTCAAAAATAAACTGGCAAAAAGTTACCGAAACTTGAAGTTTCAAAATAAAAAAATGTCTGTGATTTTGGAAAAACCTTTGTAACTTTTTTAATTTTGGTCCTAGAAAAATGCGTCTAAAGAAGAAGTTGCATGGATTTATTCGAGTCAAAAGGAAAAATGTCAACAACCCTTCAAAAATAAACTGGAAAAAAGTTACCGAAAATTTAAGTTTCAAAATAAAAAAATGTCTGTGATTTTGGAAAAACCTTTGTAACTTTTTTAATTTTGGTCCTAGAAAAATGCGTCTAAAGAAGAAGTTGCATGGTTTTGTTCCAGTTAATAGCAAAAATGTCAAAAACCCTTCAAAAATAAACTGGAAAAAAGTTACCGAAAATTGAAGTTTCAAAATAAAAAAATGTCTGTGATTTTGGAAAAACCTTTGTAACT
The DNA here is from genome assembly GCA_032873175.1 of Leptopilina drosophilae. Lineage (NCBI taxonomy): Eukaryota > Metazoa > Arthropoda > Insecta > Hymenoptera > Figitidae > Leptopilina > Leptopilina drosophilae. The sequence goes on along the minus strand of JAVJHS010000649.1, from coordinate 5,744 downwards.
TTTTTAATTTTGGTCCTAGAAAAATGCGTCAAAAGAAGAAGTTGCATGGTTTTGTTCCAGTCAAAAGGAAAAATGTCAAAAACCCTTCAAAAATAAACTGGAAAAAAGTTACCGAAAATTGAAGTTTCAAAATAAAAAAATGTCTGTGATTTTGGAAAAACCTTTGTAACTTTTTTAATTTTGGTCCTAGAAAAATGCGTCTAAAGAAGAAGTTGCATGGTTTTGTTCCAGTCAAAAGAAAAAATGTCAAAAACCCTTCAAAAATAAACTGGCAAAAAGTTACCGAAAATTGAAGTTTCAAAATGAAAAAATGTCTGTGATTTTGGAAAAACCTTTGTAACTTTTTTAAATTTGGTCCTAGTAAAATGCGTCTAAAGAAGAGATTGCATTGTTTTGTTCCAGTCAAAAGAAAAATGTCAAAAACCCTTCAAAAATAAACTGGCAAAAAGTTACCGAAAATTGAAGTTTCAAAATGAAAAAATGTCTGTGATTTTGGAAAAACCTTTGTAACTTTTTTAATTTTGGTCCTAGAAAAATGCGTCTAAAGAAGAAGTTGCATGGTTTTGTTCCAGTCAAAAGGAAAAATGTCAAAAACCCTTCAAAAATAAACTGGAAAAAAGTTACCGAAAATTGAAGTTTCAAAATAAAAAAATGTCTGTGATTTTGGAAAAACCTTTGTAACTTTTTTAATTTTGGTCCTAGAAAAATGCGTCTAAAGAAGAAGTTGCATGGTTTTGTTCCAGTCAAAAGGAAAAATGTCAAAAACCCTTCAAAAATAAACTGGAAAAAAGTTACCGAAAATTGAAGTTTCAAAATAAAAAAATGTCTGTGATTTTCGAAAAAACTTTGTAACTTTTTTAATTTTGGTCCTAGAAAAATGCGTCAAAAGTAGAAGTTGCAATGTTTTGTTCCAGTCAAAAGAAAAAATGTCAAAAACCCTTCAAAAATAAACTGGCAAAAAGTTACCGAAATTTGAAGTTTCAAAATAAAAAAATGTCTGTGATTTTGGAAAAACCTTTGTAACTTTTTTAATTTTGGTCCTAGAAAAATGCGTCTAAAGAAGAAGTTGCATGGTTTTGTTCCAGTCAAAAGAAAAAATGTCAAAAACCCTTCAAAAATAAACTGGCAAAAAGTTACCGAAAATTGAAGTTTCAAAATGAAAAAATGTCTGTGATTTTGGAAAAACCTTTGTAACTTTTTTAATTTTGGTCCTAGAAAAATGCGTCTAAAGAAGAAGTTGCATGGTTTTGTTCCAGTTAATAGGAAAAATGTCAAAAACCCTTCAAAAATAAACTGGAAAAAAGTTACCGAAAATTGAAGTTTCAAAATAAAAAATGTCTGTGATTTTGGAAAAAACTTTGTAACTTTTTTAATTTTGGTCCTAGAAAAATGCGTCTAAAGAAGAAGTTGCATGGTTTTGTTCCAGTCAAAAGAAAAATGTCAAAAACCCTTCAAAAATAAACTGGCAAAAAGTTACCGAAAATTGAAGTTTCGAAATAAAAAAATGTCTGTGATTTTGGAAAAACCTTTGTAACTTTTTTAATTTTGGTCCTAGAAAAATGCGTCTAAAGAAGAAGTTGCATGGTTTTGTTCCAGTCAAAAGAAAAAATGTCAAAAACCCTTCAAAAATAAACTGGCAAAAAGTTACCGAAAATTGAAGTTTCAAAATAAAAAAATGTCTGTGATTTTGGAAAAACCTTTGTAACTTTTTTAATTTTGGTCCTAGAGAAATGCGTCTAAAGAAGAAGTTGCATGGATTTATTCGAGTCAAAAGGAAAAATGTCAACAACCCTTCAAAAATAAACTGGAAAAAAGTTACCGAAAATTGAAGTTTCAAAATAAAAAAATGTCTGTGATTTTGGAAAAACCTTTGTAACTTTTTTAATTTTGGTCCTAGAAAAATGCGTCAAAAGAAGAAGTTGCATGGTTTTGTTCCAGTCAAAAGGAAAAATGTCAAAAACCTTTCAAAAATAAACTGGCAAAAAGTTACCGAAAATTGAAGTTTCAAAATAAAAAAATGTCTGTGATTTTGGAAAAACCTTTGTAACTTTTTTAATTTTGGTCCTAGAAAAATGCGTCAAAAGAAGAAGTTGCATGGTTTTGTTCCAGTCAAAAGGAAAAATGTCAAAAACCCTTCAAAAATAAACTGGAAAAAAGTTACCGAAAATTGAAGTTTTAAAATAAAAAAATGTCTGTGATTTTCGAAAAAACTTTGTAACTTTTTTAATTTTGGTCCTAGAAAAATGCGTCAAAAGAAGAAGTTGCATGGTTTTGTTCCAGTCAAAAGAAAAAATGTCAAAAACCCTTCAAAAATAAACTGACAAAAAGTTACCGAAAACTGAAGTTTCAAAATAAAAAAATGTCTGTGATTTTGGAAAAAACTTTTTTAACTTTTTTAATTTTGGTCCTAGAAAAATGCGTCTAAAGAAGAAGTTGCATGGTTTTGTTCCAGTCAAAAGAAAAATGTCAAAAACCCTTCAAAAATAAACTGGCAAAAAGTTACCGAAAATTGAAGTTTCGAAATAAAAAAATGTCTGTGATTTTGGATAAACCTTTGTAACTTTTTTAATTTTGGTCCTAGAAAAATGCGTCTAAAGAAGAAGTTGCATGGTTTTGTTCCAGTCAAAAGAAAAAATGTCAAAAACCCTTTAAAAATAAACTGGCAAAAAGTTACCGAAAATTGAAGTTTCAAAATAAAAAAATGTCTGTGATTTTGGAAAAACCTTTGTAACTTTTTTAATTTTGGTCCTAGAAAAATGCGTCTAAAGAAGAAGTTGCATGGTTTTGTTCCAGTCAAAAGGAAAAATGTCAAAAACCCTTCAAAAATAAACTGGCAAAAAGTTACCGAAAATTGAAGTTTCAAAATAAAAAAATGTCTGTGATTTTGGAAAAACCTTTGTAACTTTTTTAATTTTGGTCCTAGAAAAATGCGTCTAAAGAAGAAGTTGCATGGTTTTGTTCCAGTCAAAAGGAAAAATGTCAAAAACCCTTCAAAAATAAACTGGCAAAAAGTTACCGAAAATTGAAGTTTCAAAATGAAAAAATGTCTGTGATTTTGGAAAAACCTTTGTAACTTTTTTAATTTTGGTCCTAGAAAAATGCGTCTAAAGAAGAAGTTGCATGGTTTTGTTCCAGTCAAAAGGAAAAATGTCAAAAACCCTTCAAAAATAAACTGGCAAAAAGTTACCGAAAATTGAAGTTTTAAAATAAAAAAATGTCTGTGATTTTGGAAAAACCTTTGTAACTTTTTTAATTTTGGTCCTAGAAAAATGCGTCTAAAGAAGAAGTTGCATGGTTTTGTTCCAGTCAAAAGAAAAAATGTCAAAAACCCTTCAAAAATAAACTGGCAAAAAGTTACCGAAAAGTGAAGTTTCAAAATAAAAAAATGTCTGTGATTTTGGAAAAACCTTTGTAACTTTTTTAATTTTGGTCCTAGAAAAATGCGTCTAAAGAAGAAGTTGCATGGTTTTGTTCCAGTCAAAAGGAAAAATGTCAAAAACCCTTCAAAAATAAACTGGAAAAAAGTTACCGAAAATTGAAGTTTCAAAATAAAAAAATGTCTGTGATTTTCGAAAAACCTTTGTAACTTTTTTAATTTTGGTCCTAGAAAAATGCGTCAAAAGAAGAAGTTGCATGGTTTTGTTCCAGTCAAAAGGAAAAATGTCAAAAACCCTTCAAAAATAAACTGGCAAAAAGTTACCGAAAATTGAAGTTTCAAAATAAAAAAATGTCTGTGATTTTGGAAAAACCTTTGTAACTTTTTTAATTTTGGTCCTAGAAAAATGCGTCTAAAGAAGAAGTTGCATGGTTTTGTTCCAGTCAAAAGGAAAAATGTCAAAAACCCTTCAAAAATAAACTGGCAAAAAGTTACCGAAAATTGAAGTTTCAAAATAAAAAAATGTCTGTGATTTTCGAAAAACCTTTGTAACTTTTTTAATTTTGGTCCTAGAAAAATGCGTCAAAAGAAGAAGTTGCATGGTTTTGTTCCAGTCAAAAGAAAAAATGTCAAAAACCCTTCAAAAATAAACTGGAAAAAAGTTACCGAAAATTGAAGTTTCAAAATAAAAAAATGTCTGTGATTTTGGAAAAACCTTTGTAACTTTTTTAATTTTGGTCCTAGAAACAATTGTCTAAAGAAAAAGTTGCATGGATTTATTCGAGTCAAAAGGAAAAATGTCAACAACCCTTCAAAAATAAACTGGAAAAAAGTTACCGAAAATTTAAGTTTCAAAATAAAAAAATGTCTGTGATTTTGGAAAAACCGTTGTAACTTTTTTAATTTTGGTCCGAGAGAAATGCGTCTAAAGAAGAAGTTGCATGGTTTTGTTCCAGTCAAAAGAAAAAATGTCAAAAACCCTTCAAAAATAAACTGGCAAAAAGTTACCGAAAATTGAAGTTTCAAAATAAAAAAATGTCTGTGATTTTCGAAAAACCTTTGTAACTTTTTTAATTTTGGTCCTAGAAAAATGCGTCAAAAGAAGAAGTTGCATGGTTTTGTTCCATTCAAAAGAAAAAATGTCAAAAACCCTTAAAAAATAAACTGGCAAAAAGTTACCGAAAACTGAAGTTTTAAAATGAAAAAATGTCTGTGATTTTCGAAAAACCTTTGTAACTTTTTTAATTTTGGTCCTAGAAAAATGCGTCAAAAGAAGAAGTTGTATGGTTTTGTTCCAGTCAATAGAAAAATATCAAAAGCCCTTCAAAAATAAACTGGCAAAAAGTTTCCAAAACTTGAAGTTTCAAAATAAAAAAATGTCTGTGATTTAGGAAAAACCTTTTAACTTTTTTAATTTTGGTCCTAGAAAAATGCGTCTAAAGAAGAAGTTGCATGGTTTTGTTCCAGTTAAAAGGAAAAATGTCAAAAACCCTTCAAAAATAAACTGGAAAAAAGTTACCGAAAATTGAAGTTTCAAAATAAAAAAATGTCTGTGATTTTGGAAAAACCTTTGTAACTTTTTTAATTTTGGTCCTAGAAAAATGCGTCTAAAGAAGAAGTTGCATGGTTTTGTTCCAGTCAAAAGAAAAATGTCAAAAACCCTTCAAAAATAAAGTGGCAAAAAGTTACCGAAAATTGAAGTTTCAAAATAAAAAAATGTCTGTGATTTTGGAAAAACCTTTGTAACTTTTTTAATTTTGGTCCTAGAAAAATGCGTCTAAAGAAGAAGTTGCATGGTTTTGTTCCAGTCAAAAGAAAAAATGTCAAAAACCCTTTAAAAATAAACTGGCAAAAAGTTACCGAAAATTGAAGTTTCAAAATAAAAAAATGTCTGTGATTTTGGAAAAACCTTTGTAACTTTTTTAATTTTGGTCCTAGAAAAATGCGTCTAAAGAAGAAGTTGCATGGTTTTGTTCCAGTCAAAAGGAAAAATGTCAAAAACCCTTCAAAAATAAACTGGAAAAAAGTTACCGAAAATTGAAGTTTCAAAATAAAAAAATGTCTGTGATTTTGGAAAAACCTTTGTAACTTTTTTAATTTTGGTCCTAGAAAAATGCGTCTAAAGAAGAAGTTGCATGGTTTTGTTCCAGTCAAAAGAAAAAATGTCAAAAACCCTTCAAAAATAAACTGGCAAAAAGTTACCGAAAATTGAAGTTTCAAAATAAAAAAATGTCTGTGATTTTGGAAAAACCTTTGTAACTTTTTTAATTTTGGTCCTAGAAAAATGCGTCTAAAGAAGAAGTTGCATGGTTTTGTTCCAGTCAAAAGAAAAATGTCAAAAACCCTTCAAAAATAAAGTGGCAAAAAG
>JAVJHS010000648.1:0-16096 GCA_032873175.1 Leptopilina drosophilae | reverse complement strand
GTCCCCTAGTACCGGACATCTAAGGTTTTTCATAGAATACAAATTAAAAACTATTTCATCAAAAAATATGACTTCAAATAATGAAGTTTAATTAACTCAACAATAGATAACACCAAAAATCAATTAACAAAAAATAGAATATTTTGATAAACAAATTTAGGGGGGGGGGGGGGGGGGGTTCTTAAGTTTCAATTTAGTTTTGGTATCCGAGAATACTAACAAATTTGAAATTGTCCCCCTAGTACCGGACAGTCCCTAAAACTTTTAATTTTAACGCGCAAGATATTATTGAGAAATAATGCAGTGATCAACGACGTGCATTCTTGCTGTATTAATTGAAGTGTTTCATTTGCCTAAAGATATTGTAAAATAAAATCATCCCAAAAAAACCCCTTTAGGAAAAAAATATGTTGTTAACCTTTTTTTTATTTTTTTATTTAAATTTTACAGTGCATTCTATACCATAAAATACATTCACATTAAGTGAAATGATTGGATTCAACGAATATTGCCTGTTTTAATTATATTCCCAGATAAAACAAAAAGTGACTTAATTTATTCACTTAATTGGCTGAGTTTTACCTTCACATAAACCAAATTTTTTTTAACTGTCCGGTACATAGGGAGAATTCCTTGTGTCCGGTACTAGGGGACAAGCAATCCTCAAAATTATTGTTATTTTATGCTTAACCATACCCTCTTAAGAATAATATAACCAACTTGTTACAGTTTTGGTATTATAGTTAAATCCTCCTCTTTAATGCAAGTTAAAATAAACACGTAGGGCAACAAAACTATAGTTGTAATTCGCAGCTTTGTGAAAATAATTTAATACGGATACAAACGTCTTCTCGATAAAAAAAACAATTTAATGCTCTCATCGAGGTCATTCGTCGTTACTTTGACAAACCGAGCTCTCTGATTCTTTTATTATTACGTTCTTCCCGCGAAACTTTTTTTTGACAAATTTTTTAATTCCGATGATTTGTCATTTGTTTGAAGAATTAGGAAGTGTCCGGCGCTAGGTGCCGTCCGGCTGTTAGGGGACCTTACCCCTAAAATATAAGAAGTTAAATTATAATGCATTGTTCTCAGTAGAAAAATAATAAATTATAAATTAATAATAAATAGCTAAAATAAAAAAAATGAATAAAAAAATTTAATTATAAAATAATAAATTAATAATAGTTAATAATATGAATAACAAGTTATAAAAAAGTGTAGATAAATATGTAAAGTAAAATTAAAGAGGTTTAAGAGTTTTAATAGTAAGAAAAATTGTAGGTCAATAATTTACAGGATTATATGATTGCAGGCTCTTAATTTGATGAAATGATTTTCATAGACATAAACAAGGTCGACTACAAATAAAAACGTTTAAAAGATTAAAGAATTATTTAAAAACTTAAATCACAATATTTATAAATAATATAAACATATTCTCAGTATAACCTAAATACATATTTGAGTTTACAATAATAATATAATTTTATTAATTATATTTTTCAATACCACAAAATACGTTTTTAATATTTAGAACGAACTTCTCGTTTTGATCGAAAAGAAATCAGCATCGGTTTTTAAGAGGCGAGATGTTCACTTGACGAATAGACGAGCGATACATGACTGCCTCGGTATTCAAAACAAAAAAGAAAATCTTCGAGCAGTAAAAACAAATTTTTTTTTCGGATTTTTTGTTTGGTAACAACAGTCCTCACTTAGGCCAGTTTTTGAGAATATTCTAAAACCATATAATTAAACTATTTTCATTATATTTTTAATAAAACTTCTTGAAATAATTCATTTAAATTATTTTATTTGTTAAAAATATATTTCTAAAGATAATTTTTAATAAATTGATCTTACCAATATCAAAATTTTAATTACAATTATTAAGAAACGGTTACTTTCCCTTGAAAGAATTCAATTATTTTTTTTAAGTTAAAATGAACAATATTAACTATATATTATATATTTATATAGTACTATATATATATATATATATATATATATATAATAGAATATATATTAGTATATGTGAGTTTAACGACCTGTATTACTTTCCACCGGCCAACCGTTATTTATTTTATTATTTGTTTTTATAACATGAATAAGTGGGCCAGAACACAATTTGTTATTAAACATTTTATAAAACAAAATTATATAAAAAAAACAATAAAAAAATAAATTTTATAAAAACAAAAATTATTTTTAAATGCTTTGTTTCATGACGGAGAAAATTTTTTTTACTTTTTTTAATCGGTTTTGATTTTAAAAAGAATTCTTTTTTCAGACAGAGATTTTTCGTTTAAGGAGTTACAACCACACGTTTCCAAGTACAACAAATTTTCTTTTTTAGGGAGTCTAATTGGATTTAATAAAATAAATTAATTTTCTTTTAAGGGTAGGTAACCATTTCTTAATTATGTGTAATTAATATTTTAATAATCTTATAAATCAATTTTTCAAAATTCTTTAAATAAATTTTTTATATGATTATATATGTATTATATTTATATAGTACTTTATTAATTTTTTTTTCTTCCTATTGTGTATTTGTTCTTATTTAATTTTATTTATTTTCTGTGCTCTAAATTAATAAAAAAAAAACTCACACCGAAATAAATAAAATTTAACCAATTGAAGCAACAAATTCAATCTTCCTTTAAGAAGAAAAAACTCTTAATATTTTCAACAATTAATTTTAGCGCAATATTAAATTCTTCCTCCTCTTAATGTATAAAATAATGGTAAGTTCAAAAGTAAAGAAGACCCATATAAGTTATTCAGGGGAATGTTGGGCAATAGAAAACAATTTTTCTTTTTTCACATATAGAGGCGCAGAACTTAATATGTTGTTAACTTAACATTTATAATAAACAAATAATTATATAAACAAGTTGTTCATTTCATGACCATTTTGCTTCCCTGAAAATATTATAAACACTTGAGAAAATATTTTGTTAACAAACTTTAGTCAAAAGTTGAGTAAAATGGCTACACATGCGCTTTTGACAGCTAACAGTTTTTACCAACTGTAGTTCAAAATAAATTTTATCGTAGGTGTAGGTGAAAATAAAATTGTCAGTTCAGTTTTTAAATTAAATTGATGATAGATTCAATTTCAACACATACTTTAAAGTAAAGAAAAGAAAAGTGTTGGAATAAAGCCTAGTCTATATTTGTAACACAATGTTTGCACACAATTAGGATAACGTATTCAAAAAAATTCAAGAGTGATAACGTATTCAAACTTAACATTTCAGTCAAGAGTGACCTATGAGAAACTTAAATTTGAACAGGTCAAAAGTTGAGTAAAATGTGAACAATGAAATGTGGTGGGGAAAATAGTGGGAGAAGGAACATTCCCTAGGTGGGGAAGGAGGTATTCCTAGTAAAATTTTCCATTTTCCCCAACCATTCCTACAAACCGAGCAAAAAAATTAATTATCGATTGTTGAATTTCCTAGGTTTGTACTAAGTTCCTGTATTAACCTAAACATTTTTGGATAAAACAATATCTCTATTTCACTCATACACCTTATAGATACTCAAAACCCAAATACAACACTCTTAACATATAACATAAACCTAATACACACATAAAACTTACTACCTAAGTTTCGCACACATTTACATATAAATGAATGCTTTGAACTGTCCTTTTAGAGTAAGTGACAGAGTTGATTCAAAACAAGACGAGAAATGGATTCAAAAAAGAATAAACTAATTATCGTACTTGTTATGATTTTTTATATGTTGTACGAATTTCTGCATTACGCCGTAAACATTTTGAATTAAAACAATACGTGATCTCTATTAATCACTCATACACCTTATTATAGATACAATTCAAAATTCTGTCTATCTATTTCTAACTAATTATTCTTTTCTTGTTCTTAATCTTTCCTATAATATCTGAAAATATTTCTAACTAAACTAAAACTATAAACTACTTCCTAATAAAGAAAACTACACCTAAAAATCATAAATCATAAATCTATCTTAGTTAAAGTAAGTAATTAAAATAAAAAAAAAAAAAATATCTACTGAAATACATAAAAAAATAGTACTAAATTCTGAAGAAAAAAAATAAACCTAACCACAAAATCTATCTCCTCTTACCTATAAATCTAGTACATTAGATAAAGATAATATAAATTTAAAGACAAGAAATTCTAAATAAAATCTAGTCTTGAACAAATACAAACACTCTTAACATATAATTCATAAACCTAAATTTACACTAACACTTTATAACGTAAGACATAAGTTCGCTACACATTTACTAAATTCATTAAATATCTACAATGATTTGAATCTGTCCTAAAACTTTATAGTAAGTGACAGAGTATTGAATTCTAATGTCTAAACTTGGCGAGAAATGGATTAAAAATGAATAACTAATTAAACAAACAAAAAAAATTACTACATGTTTATTTAGTTCCCTTATTATTTTATTCTAAATAAAAACCTAAAAAACTAATTCTAAAACAAGAAAAAAGTCATAAAAAAATAATCTATACATCCTAACTAAACTTAATTGGTTTTAATAAAAATAAAAAATTAAAACAATTCGTGATCAATTAATGAAGTGTTAATATTTATAAAAATCCTCGGCTAAAAAATTTAAATCAATTTGGATTATTTCAACTGTATTGTTACAAATATAAATAAAAACATTAATCCTATTTAAGAATGTTAAAATAAAAATAAATATGACAATAAATATTTATCTGAATAAATTTTATTACAATTTTATAAATAAATATACTAATTAAAAGATAAAAATGACATTTTAAATTTATATAATTAACAGATTTTCTTTCACTTATAATAATGGGTGGATTTTCAAATAACCGTCCATACATTTCGCAATGTCCCCCATCAAGATACAATATGACTAATAAAATTATTTTATTTTTTTGCCACTCACTACTTCATAAATCACTTAGAATAGAAAGTCCTCTTCTTAAAAGATACTTAATATTCAGTTTGTTAACATTAATCATTTATTTTTTAATAGTATTAAAATATAAAGAAAAAATTAGGGTTAAATTGTCAGGAACTGTCCGTTGCATAACGTTTTCTTTTAAAATTTTGTTCTGAACATTTTCACGTAAGCAAATTATTAAAACTTATCTTTGTTATAGTACTTTGCTAGGGACCCAATTCTAACCAGATGTTTTTAGCATTATAAAAATATTTTTAATTAGCAATGATTATTCTAGCGTACACGAGCACACTGTTTTTTCATGTTTTAAATTGTTAATTTACTTTCTTACCAACACATGTTAACGTCATCGTGATTTTTATTACTCAATTTTATGTTTAATTTTGACTTCTACTGGTATTATTTTGAAGTGCGAACATTGAAAAGAAAATATTTATTTCGATTTTTTATTTTCTTTACCGTGTTTTAAACTGTGACACACATGTCAGGACCGTGGAAAAAATGTCCAGGTCCGTGGCATGTAACTTTTGCATTTTTATTTGCGTTTTCCCCATCGTAAACTTTAGAAATATTTAAAATCTTGTAGTTTTCATTTAAATTAAACGATATACTTTGAATAACAAAAATGTAGACTTGGGAAAAAGTATGTAATAAATTTCAAATTTTGTTCACTAATTTTATCAGAAAAATGTCTTATTCAAAAAAATCACAGTTTTTATTTTTGAAAATCAAATCACCCATATATATATATATATATATATATACTTTTAATATATATATATATATATATATATATATATATATATATATATTTATCCATCTATACATATTTTTCTTTTATAAAATTTTATATCAGACACCAAAAGTAAATAAGAAATAAATGAAAATTAGTTTATTTTAACATCATAATCTATAATATTAATCTTATTTCATGTAAATTATAACTTTTTAAATAATTAAAATATATAAATTATTTGATAATTTAATATCTTTGATCTTCCTCTAACTATTTTGTTAAAAGTTAAATGTTAAGTAATTAAGGTTTGATAGATTTTAAAATACATTTATAAATTATTGTTAAAAGGACAGAATTTCCTAAGGCTCCTAGAATTTCACATACAGTCCTGATAGTATAGTTTGCGTGGTTGTTGGGGCTTTCATTTTACCCAAACTTCTGGACAAACTGTGACACAGCGTATGGTAAATATCTACCAAAGTACAGCATAAAGTATTATAAAATTGTAAATCAGTTTATGATCAAAATGCATACAAAAGTGTTAATCTAATTGTCTGTTTTTAAATCTTTAAATAACTTTTTGAACAATCTTTGGAAAATGCATTTTAATAACCATACAAGAGAATTTTAAACATTATTAAAATGCCTATGTGTAGCCATTTTTAACCAACTTTTTACTACAAACTATATACAAAATATTTCTTCTCAGTGAACCAATTGCTTAAATTAAATTTTAATATGTTAAGGTAAATATTTCAAAAAAACACAAAAATTTGAAATTTTTGTGAAAAAGAAAAATATTGATTAATTTTATACAATTTTTGATGAATTGTCTGCACTTTGTATATATCAATCGATTCGTTTTTTTGTCAGTGAAATGTAATTTTGAGAATACATTTTATGGAAAATAAATATTAAGAATATATAAATAGTTATTTCAAAAAATACAAAAAAATTTTTTTTTTTTAATTTGTGAAGAAAAATTGGGTATAAAAAAAAATTTTTTGTGGATAATTTGAAAATCCTTGTGTTCAGATTTTTAGGTATTAATTAACTGCAGCAATAAACCTGCAAAATCTCAGGGCAATTCATTAAAATTTGTTGGAGATAACTTGTACACAATTTTTTGTGACACACATACACACTAAAAATACATCTAGGACATTTGCTCAGAATTTTAATATACATAATATCCTACATGGAAAATGAGTCCATATAACCCAATGTTTTGAAAAATTGAAAATTCGTACCACGAATGCAAAGCTTCCTCCATTGAGAAAGCAAAAAACTATTATAAATAATAAATTTTTTTATACATAAAAATTATTTCTCAAATACTTGGTTTCAATGACGAAGAAATGCCCATTTTGGTATTTAAAAATCGGTCAACTGGATCCCTGAGAAAAATATTTTTTTATTTAAGACTTACAAAAAAACTAAATTGTTAATAACATTAACAAAAAAATTACTTTTTTTTGTTCTACAAAATTTTCAGGTCTTTCTTTTAACTCTACAAGGAGTAAAAGAAATAATTTTAGACGAAAAACAAAATTATTTTTTTCTTAAAGTGATTCGTTTGAGAAATTCTGACCCTTATAATAGTTCCACATTTTACGTAGAATAAAGTTATGTAAAGAAAATTTAAGTTATTTCCATTAAGAAACATGCTTTAAAATTTTCATTTGTTTGATAAAGTTCTTTTTATTATTAAACATATAATATATTATTTTACATGATAATTTAAAAACTGGAATTGGAGTTTTAGAAAGAAAGAATTTTTAAATAAGTGGTTAAAAATTATATCGAATTCTGTCGATTAGTTTTCGAGTAATTAATTTTTTTCGAAAAATGTATTAAAAAATTAAATTGTTAATAACTTCTTAAAAAACAATTTAAAAAAAAAAATTTTTTTCAGAAGGTCTTACCCAATTTAACTATAGTTTATTTTTAAAAAAAATTTAAGTGGCTGGCATTTAGTTAATTTTTGAAATTTATCAACTTTACTAAGAAAAAAGTCACCTTTTTGAAAGTTTTCTTTTTATCTAGAAACCACAAAAAAATTTCCAGAAAAATAAAAAATAATGTTTTGGAGAAAATTGAGATCTTATATTTTTTTTAAAAAAACGGCCGCCATTTTGTAAATTTTTGAAATTTGCAATTTTGAAAAGAAAAAGAGTCAAAAGCACTATTAAAAAAAGATGTATACATGAAAAATATATATGTTGACTCATTACTCAAAATAATGAGAAAATTTTCTGAAAAAAATTATAGCGAATTCCAGAAAGTTTTAGCGAAACATGAGAGCTTTTGGAAAAAAGTTCGTTTTTTCCATCTAGAATCCACAAAAAAATTTGAAGAAAATTAAAAAAATGATGTTTTTGAGAAAATTAACTTTTTTGATTTTTTAAAAAATAGCCGCTATTTTGTTAATTTTCTAAACTTTTCAAATTTTCAAGTTTGTAAAGAAAGAATATCAAAAACACTACTAAATTCAAGTAACAAGAATTAAAAAATATTAATTTTTGTAAAAAGTAGAAAGATTTAAAAATAATTTTTCAGCTGTTTAGCTCTAAAATCACTATGTGCCTTAAAATTTTCAAATAATTCATAACTCTGTGAAAAAATTTTTTTTTTGCCAAACCAAAAAATACGTATCTCTTTATTTCGCTTGCTGGGTGTAAAAACATGATACAATCGGATTTGCGTTGAAAAATATGATACCATCGGATTTGACTTGAAAAAACATGACATATCCTCGTTTGAGTTGAAGAATATGACACGTCGAAAAAAAAATTTTCTTTTCAATTTTCAGTTGAAAATTGAAGTCACTGACCGCTAATTTTAAAATGTGCCAAATCTTTGAAACTTTTATGAAACAAATGCTTTCGCTTCATAATATGCCAATTCAAAGAAGAAATAGGTTAAATAATTTTCTATACAGTTTATGTTGATTTGAGACATTTTAAGATTCGCGGTCAGTGGTACCAACCGAAATTTGAATAAAAAATTTTCGTTTTCGAGGTTTTCTTCAAACTAAGCGACGATATGTCATGTTTTTCAAGTCCAAATCCGAGGTATCATGTTTTTCAACGTCAATCCGATGTATCATGTTTTTAAACCCAGCAAGCGATTTGTCCTAAAAAACAAGAAAAATCACATTAAAAACTTGATTTAGAATTTTCAACCTATTCGCCCTGCATGAATTATAATAGAAACAGCCTTCTATATCAGCAATTTAAAAATCTTGGCGTCAATACTTTCATTAATTACAAGTTAGAAGCATTATTGACGCCAAGATTTTTAAATTGCTGATATAGAAATTTTTTATTATGATGAATAATTGAATTTCTTTTTTTTTTTTTGTTAATGAAAATTATGAAGTTAATTTTATTTGTTACAATTCAAAATGCAGTGAAGAACATTGACTTAATTAAGAAATGTAATTAAGCCGCAATGTGCAATATCAGCAGCTAATCTCGGGTTATTTTTTCAACTGAAATATGTACTTCGAGTTGTGTAGAAGAGGAAATATTTAAAATAAATCGTTATTAAAATTTTAATTATAAATTTTACTTGGTAAACTTTTATTTTCACTACCCCAGTAGCACAAAATGTTCCAGCAACATTGTCAACATTGAGGCAAACATTGGTAATGTTGAGACAATGTTCCCAATATTGCTGTAATATAACGTGCTGCTGGGGTAACTGTTTGGACAGTTACAAAATCTTTTACTTGGCGGAAGTTTTTTGCATCATAGATGTTACTGTTGGGATTGATAATAATAATAAATATTATTGTTATTATTTTTATTCATATTATATGTGTGTATTTTAATTACAATATACTATTAGAAAAATTATATTATTTTTATGTAAATAATATATTTACTAAAATAAATGTCATTTGAAAATAGTACCATTAAAAAATAATTTTAGTAAAAAAAGATAATTTTTTCTTTTTAGCGGTAAATTTTTTTTTGATTTTTTAACAGACTTTTAATATTATTTACAAACATATTCGGGGAAATCTCACCAAATGGGGACAAATTGGGGTACTGAGATATCAGTGCCACAAAAAAGCCTCCATATTGCCAATTCACATTTATATATTTTTGTTAACTCTCTTTCACGAGTAATGAGATTTAAAAATAATTGTTTTTAGGCAAAATTAAAAATTTGTGCAACTGATTTCTTCATTAAAATCGTATAAATTGATAAATTCCTGGCGTAACTCGCATTTATTCGTCGAATTTTTATTAAGCGATAACTTTTTGAGCAATTTAATTTTTTATGTTTTGAGATTTTTGTCATTTATCCATGGGTTGTGAAGATTAGAAAAATATAAATTGGACAAGTGTGCCAATTATAATATTCCAGATAATGAGCTCTTAATAAATGTAACTGTAAATTTTTCACCAAACTTTAAAAATCATTAATTTTCTTATAATACTCGTTGAGCGATCATCATTTAACATTCGCTCATATACTATTTACATTTTTAGGTATTCAGAAAAAGAATTTTGGGTGGTAGAACATTGTGCCACTTGATACACCTATGAAATCGGCCTTGGAAAAACGGCGCAACGAGTGCGTAACTCGTTGTCAAAATATGGTTTTTCGACGAGCACAAGAAATCACTTTTAAAAAAATGGATACACCTTCGCGTAATATCTTGCTTTAAGTGTAAATAAATATATGTGCAAAATGCTCACTCCCTAAAAATAATATTTGGGGTTGATATTAAATAATTTTTCACCTAAATATATTAGTTACTCTGTTTATAGTTTATAGGCCATTGCTGAAAAACATTTATTTGAACTATATTTGCGGGTGGATTTTTGTATGAATGTAAGTTCAGGTAAATAAAAGGAAATGTGTTTTGAAGGGTTTTAAAATATATTAAATTTTTTAGAATAAGTGAAGTGACTGATAGGGTGGTATCCATCCCTATTTTGAAAAAATTTTTAAATAATCGAAATTAATTTTAAAAAATTATTTTACTTAAAATAAGACTAATTTCTTTCCTTAAAAATAAAATTCTGTTTTAATCATGCTCACGTTGTTTTATCTAAAAACAAGAGTAGTGGAATTACAATCTTTATTTGTAACTTTTTTCTCTTAGAAGTAAGTTTTAACCTGCACTCTTAACCAAAAAATATGAATAATATATTTTTAAATACAGTAGCAATTAAAAAATATAAGTTACGCCAGTTAAAATATACTTCTATTTGGTCGAAAAATAATAATTTATGGTAAAAAACAATGTGCCACTAAATTGAAAATAAAATTTTTTTAAAAGAAAAAGTCCCCACTTGGTGAAATTTCCCCATTCACATTTTTCATTCACAACACAACACACAATTTTATTATTTTATATATCGCTTAGAAACGAAAACTGAAAAAATATTCGCTCCCATGTGGGATCGAATACTTCGACGGATACCCAACACCCCTATAAACGCACCTATTTTAAACCGCACGGCCAACGAAGGTTGGAAGGGATCTTGCTAATCTACTATATCAATGCCAGAGACATTGATTCAGCATGGGACACCAATGTTCTTCCCATGCTCAATTCAAGACTCCGTCAATTTTCGTAAGCGAAGATACAATATTCACTTTCTTTATTACCGTGTGCACTGAACAATCTATCTATCTATATTAAACAAAATCAGACTTTTGTCTGTACATTGCACGAAATTAATTTTTTCTAACATAATTTATTTATTTGAGCAACGGAGATTCCAAAAATGGTAATAAGAAAATTTCCTGTCTGTATGTATGTATGTATGTATGTATGTATGTATATGTTACGTACAAAGCCCGAAATTGTACAAAGTGCTGAGTGTACAGAAATTTTTGTACACAAAACCGCGATGTATACAAGCTATTTTGTACAGAGCTGGAGTTTCCGGGCTTGGTACAGATTATTCCTGTACTGAGCCAACTCGGTACAATGCCATTTGTACAGAGCCTTTCGATATCAATTGTAGTGTATAAAGGCGATGAGAGAATTTTGTTTACTGTTTTACATTTGCTTTATTAATATATTCGCATAATTTTATACTATTTAATAAATAATTATTATTTTACAAATAATTAAAATAAACAAATTTTATTTATTATTTTATTAAAAGAAGAAAAATTTCTTCTTGCAAGCAGAATTGTGAAATTGTTAAGTATTTCATAGTCTCCAAAGTTTGTTTACATCTGGTTTGCCTTCGGTTGACCATCTCTAAGGTCCTTTTTTGTAAACTGGCAAACTATTTTTCGAAAAATTTCGAAAAAAATTTTTACAGTGTAGCTAACGAAAACAACTGGCTATTTGCGAGTCCTACCTTGGCTTTCCTTCCAAACATAGTAGTGAGAGAATTATCTTTAATAGGCAACAATCACTTTTCATTTCAAAATTATCCATTTTATTGACAAGCAATAATAATCTATCTTCAAGGAAGGCTACTATTATACTAAATTAATTTCAAATTCAAATTTGAAATAGTTTATAACTCGGTCAAAAATTGACCAAATTTGACGTCCTATATATGAAAATTTTTGTTTTTATAAGTAGTTTTTGATAAAATTATAAAAAATTTATTTTTTAAATTTACGAAAAAATTACATTAATTTAAAAAAAAATTTTATTTTTAAGAATGTATGTATCGATCGATTTTTTAAAATTTTTTGTAAGAAACTAGAACTAAATTAACAACTCTTAGGCGTTGTTTGATTGCGGGCAAACGATGGGATCTATTTATTTCGAATTTTTAAATTTTTATATCCATATAATATAGCAAAACAATAGGGCTTTTGAGCTAAAATTATTAATAACACAGGTCAACAAAAAATGTCTTACTTTTTTATGAGATACCATAGTGTCCATTAAAGACGCTGAACACGATTCCGGGTCACAAAATTGGCCATCACGACGTCAGGATTTTGAGAAAAGTGGAGGTAAAGACCCTAAAAAACGTGTTTTTGAAGGTTTTCAAATTTTTTTTATCCTAAAACTGACGCGCCAGAAACTCCTACATAAACTAAAATTGAAGCTTGAATTGTCCACTACAAGAGCCATATCCGTAAAATCAAAAAAAATTAAAAATTTTTCAAAACATGGAGTTGAAGT
Organism: Leptopilina drosophilae; assembly: GCA_032873175.1. Lineage (NCBI taxonomy): Eukaryota > Metazoa > Arthropoda > Insecta > Hymenoptera > Figitidae > Leptopilina > Leptopilina drosophilae. Next base: position 3,283 of record JAVJHS010000648.1, on the reverse strand, counting down.
TACCAAAAATGTGATTTTTAGGGTCGCTAATTGTAATCATCAGATTATAACATTTTATAAGTTTCTGGGCACGTCAGATTATAATCGGCTACCTCAAACACCCTTGAGTAACAATTTTCAAGCGAATCCAAAACAATTTTAAAAGTCTGTTAAAGCAACCCAAAAATCACATTTTTGGGGTCTTTACTACACTTTTCTCAAAATCCTGACGTGATGGCCAATTTTGTGATTCGGGATCGTGTTCAGCGTCTTTAATGGACACTATTTATATAAAAAATAAATTTACATTTTTTTTAACATATTAATTAAAACGGGAGATATTAAATTTTTTCAAAAAATTTAAAAAATAGAAAATTTGAAGACTTTTATATTCTTGAATGTATAACTTTTAAACTTTCTGTAATTAAATATTACATGTTATTTAATGATATTTTAGCAGAATTTTGAAAAATACTGTCCTATAACTATGTTACATCCTGTATATTTTTAGCTTTATTTTTTTTACCACACAAAAACACATGTTCAATTAACCTTAAAAAGGACCTTACAAGTGTTACACAAAATAGACTTGACAATTTCTAAGTAATGTTTTTCCTAAAAAACTGGTCGACTCTCAATTTTATTGCTCACAGATTGTATCATGAAAAGGGCAGTTTCACATTTTATCCCTCTTAACGGTCAAGTTTAAACCTTTCAAAAAAATACTTTTCTTGGACAAAAATCAAAAGTGTTTCCAAATGTTAAAAAGGAAACCATAAATTGTAAAACAACCTGTTTGCCAGATGCCTAAAAAACAGCCTCCTTCAGGACAAAGCTGAGAGCAATAAATATGTTAACTTTCTTTAAATAGTAAAATTATTAAAAATAAAATATTACTATAAAAGAGAAAATATCAGGTAATTTAACAAGTGTACAATTTATATCTTGTTTTTTTCAAAATACTTTAAAAAATCATAAACTTAAAAAGCATAACAAATATTAAATTCACTATTTTTCTTAATCTTGTTAAACCATGATATTTTTTCTAAGACTAACAAAATATTTGAAAGTTAATAAATCTAAAATGAAATACAAAACGCAATATCTCTAAGATTGCAAATAACTTTCCTTTTTTTAAAAAACATTCTTATACAAAAACCATTATATTGCAGTACTGTAAATCATAACCATTCAAACCTAAAGTACAATATCTATGCTTCGACTATAAGATTAATGTACTATACACCTGAAATAATTCCAAAATAAAAATAAGTATTTAAACTAAAAACATAACCCTAATTTCTGGTCAAAAATAAACAAAATCAATTATTACTCAAACATAACCCTAAAAATTACGATAAAATTTTAATTCAAAAAAGTACATATAATTAAAAATTGTAAACAATTAAACTACGTTATAAAAATTAATGTAAAATTAGTATTAATTAGTTTTATAACAATATTTTGTAAAAACTCTATAACCTGGAATAATATCCCTACTTAATATAAAATCAAAAGACAAAATCCCTACTTTCTGGAAATAGACACCTACGGCACGTCCCTTCAAGTCACACCCCGCAATAGAGGGATGGGTCTCGAAGGCCCAATCTTGAAACTACAGACCCTAATTTTCCTTGCTTTTCTCCATTTTCTTTTTACCATTTTCTTTCGGAAAACCAATCCTAAAATGTTCCACCCTCTTTTTCCATCTCTCTAGAAATATTTTCCCAAAATTTGGAAACTCCTTTAAATCTTAGTGGGGACAATACTTTAAAAACAGTGTCCTCACAAGACAAGTCAGTTAATTCTCAATTCAGAGTTCAATTCTCAAGCAACTATCCAAGCAACTATCCAAGCAACTTTCCAAGCAACTATCCAAACGAAAATTCCAAGTTCTTATTTCCAATTACAAAAATTCCAAGTTATTATTTCCAAATTACAAAATTCCAAGTTCTTATTTTCAATTAAAAATTCCAAGTTCTTATTTCCAATTAAAAATTCCAAGTTCTTATTTCCAAATTACAAAATTCCAAGTTCTTATTTCCAATTACAAATTGCAAGTTCTTATTTCCAATTACAAAATTCTAAGTTCTTATTTCCAATTACAAAATTCCAAGTTCTTATTTTCAATTTAAAAACATATCTCGAAACAACAAGTCTTATTTCCAAGTGAAAAGTAGTGCGACAAATTTAAAGTATTATTTCGCGAGTGTCAGAAAATCAAATTAAATCCAAGATTCAACAGTTTCAACTATTTTCTCGAACCATATATCAATATATCGATTATTAATATAGATACCTCGATTTTCGATATGTCGATCGATATAACACCAAAATTCAAATTATTCCACGTTTTGTTAACGGAATATAATAAAATAAAAGTGAGTACAAATAAATAATCAATTTTCATTATTAAATTCATCTTTTTCTTCTTAACTTTACTCTTCTTAATTTCTCAAATCCTATTATTCTACAAAAGTGAGAATATCCTTTACCAATACCAATTTTCTTGAAAAACCTTTGTGACTCCTTAACGTGTTACCTATGTTATCGAAAGCTATTACTTTACTTTATTGTGTTCAGTGATTTGCTTTCATTCCGTCTTAATTAAATTTCCAACAAATCCCAAAATTACTACAAAAACAAAAAAAAACTCGAAGTGTCCCGAACTATTAGGCGAGAGTCTAGGTTCGAATCACACTAATTATTTATTAAATAATTATTTATTTTATAAATAAAAACTAATAGTAATTATGTCCCAGCAGTAGGACGTAACAACTATATCTATAAGATGGAAGTAAGTATAAAAATGTTTTTAATATCAAAAAATTAAAAAATTATAATTGACAGACCAATTACTATCAAACTTAATTCAGTAGTATTTTTGGGGTCTCTGATAAACTTTTGACGTGAAAGTAATCGAATCTAGAATTATTTGTTTATCTCATTAATCAAAAAATTTTTAATTGCAAAACTTCGAAAATATTAAAAAGGTAAATGATATTAAAAAATATTAATTCACAGCATTAAAATTATTTTTTCAATTATTATAAATGGAGACCTGTGTGATACGTACTTGCAATATGCTACTGGGAAGAAACTTTGGTAGTAAAATGTTTTGTTATTTTAATTTCAGATTTAACCTTTAAGGATGTTTTAAGCGTTGTAAAGGCAAAAGTTAAATATTATTTAATATTTTTGAGAGATTTTATCATCCAAGAAATTTTGAAAAAAATTGATTAATTTTTATATTTCTGTGCACCATGTTTGTGTGGCTGCACATTCGAGAAAAATTTAGGAGAAA
>JAVJHS010000647.1:0-16141 GCA_032873175.1 Leptopilina drosophilae | reverse complement strand
AAATTATTCAAAATGGTTAAAATTTTAGAATTTTTTTTATTGCCGAAAAACAATCTACAAAGTGTTCTTGTGTTAATCAATTAATTAATTATTAATTATTTTTTTATTTCGTTTACTATATATACAGATTCATGTATAAAATTTTTTTTTATTATACCGCAAAGGCTTTGCATGGAATATAATGAATAGACTCGAGAAATATTTTTGTTTACTTTTTAAATAGAATATAAACTTGGAACAATGTGATCAAAATATTTCGCTATAATCCTATTAATTAATAATTTAAATATGTAGATGACAGAGCGAAAAGCACGTGGAAGAAGTTAAGAGAAGATTATATTGCAGAACGAAGAAAAATATTAACTTATGTTGCATCGGGCTCTGCTGCCAAAGACAACTGCAGTCATTGGGAGTATTACGATGCCCTTCAATTTCTTCAACCTCACGTCGACCACCTCATGTTAATTATGCAAATATTTATCTATACATTTTTTTTTTTAAATTTATTTCCTCTCTGTTAGCTAAAATTTGCCAAAGATTTTTAGAACGGCAAAAATGGGTTATAGGTACTAATTTATTTTTATATTATGGATTTTTGTAATAATTTAAAATCTACTTTAGCCGTTTTATTAATTTCTCCATTTTTAAAATGAGAATTTCAATATTGTAAAATTTTAATAAATAAAAATTTTTTAAAAATGAAGTTTCCAATAAACTTATAAATTTTAATTATTTCAAATTTGAATAAATATTAATTTATGTCTAAAAACAATTACATTCTAGAAGACTTAAGATTGTATTTTTCTTCAATTTGGATTGCTGAGGACTTCTTATAATTTGCATGGAATATTTAAATTTTGTTGAAATTAAAAATTTTAAAGAACTTTATTTGAATTATTGAAAACAAAATATTTCAAATGTAATTTAAACTGAATAATTTTTAAATAATTAAGTTTTAAAAAAGATTCAGTTAAATTTATTTAAAATTTACAGAACATAGAAGCAACATTTAAAAGATTTACAAACCACAGGCAGAAACTTGCGATATATCTGACAGCGAAAGCTCTGCTGACGAAATTACCGGAAGAAGAATGTATTGAAAATCCAAACTGGAGGTATTAATTTGTTTAAATTTATTTCGTACTAACATTGCTAAATATATTGTCAAATTTTTTTGGAAAGTTGGAACTTTCCAGCTACAATTATTTGCAAGTTTATTAATATAAGCATAAAATTATAATTTTAACCAAAAAAAATTAATTTAACTTAAATATTTATAGAGTACTATAATTAAAGTTAGTCTATCTGAAATTAAGATTTAGAAAACTTGGATGAGCCATCAACATTTTGCCCCATCAATAGACTGTCGCACGATGGACTACTTGGCGGAGATGAAAAGAGCTTGGGAGAGAATCCCACATAAAAAACCAACGCAAATGTTTTTATGCAATTGAGGAAATCATCGAAAATAAGCTTAAATGTTAAAGACATAAATTGTGTAAAAAAATTGCAAACAAAATAAAATTTTTCAAAAAATGTTTGTATCATATTGTACCATATTACTAATTTCTCTGCATTAAAATGAAAATGTGTATCACCGTTACTGTAAATCAGAAAAGTCAGAGGAAATTTTGGATATATTCAATTTTTTTAAATTAAATTTTATAAAATGAAACGAAAATTACTTGTTTTTGAAAATTTTGATGAAATAAATTTTGATTAAGATTAGATTTATAAAATAAAATGTTGCTCTATAAATTTTAATTAGTAGTACTATTAGTAGTTTTTTACTAATTCATATATACAGAGTTTCAAGACTTTATTAACAAAAAATATTTAATAATTTAAATATAGAAAACTTTAAAGTTTAAATTTCCTGAATTTAAACTACTTTTTAAATTATGAACTATATTTTTTGTCAAAAATAAATTATGGTCAAAAAATTCGTTTAAGTTTTCAGAAGTTCAAATTAACATTTCAAATCTCTTAAAAATTGAATGTATTTTATTAAAGTTATTTTTAAAAATGTAAATAAAAAAATCCATGTGCAAATTTCCTGAAATTCAATTATTGTGAAAGAGAAATTCAAATTTATTACAATTAAGAAACAACTTTTAATTTATTATTAATGAAAATAATTTATCCTTTCATTGGATATGGAATAATAATTGAATTTTCTTTTTTGATTACAATTTTGCATAGTTTTAATTTATAATTGATCTAAATTAAAAAAATAGAGAATAAATGTAAAACAAAATAAGACCATAACCTCACTTTTAAGTTAAGATACATGTACTTTTATTAAATTTAAATCAGTGAAATTTAATCATTTCCATTGATTAAACTACACTGTTATCGCTGTCAAAAGTAAATTTATCCTTAATAAAAAAAAAAAAAAAAAAAATTTTTTAAATTTTTATTGAAATTCTCATTTTAAAAATGGAGAAATTAATAAAACGGCTAAAGTAGATTTTAAATTATTACAAAAATCCATAATATAAAAATAAATTAGTACCAGTAACCCATTTTTGCCGTTCTAAAAATCTTGGCAAATTTTAGCTAACAGAGAGGAAATAAATTTAAAAAAAAAATGTATAGATAAATATTTGCATAATTACATGAGGTGGTCGACGTGAGGTTGAAGAAATTGAAGGGCATCGTAATACTCCCAATGACTGCAGTTTTCTTTGGCAGCAGAGCCCGATGCAACATAAGTTAATATTTTTTCTTCGTTCTGCAATATAATCTTCTCTTAACTTCTTTCCACGTGCTTTTCGCTCTGTCATCTACATATTTAATTATTAATTATAATAGGATTATAGCGAAATATTTTGATCACAATTGTTCCAAGTTTATATTCTATTTAAAAAGTAAACAAAAATTTTTCTCGAGTCTATTCATTATATTCCATGCAAAGCCTTTGCGGTTATAATTAAAAAAAATTTTATACATGATTTCTGTATATATAGGAAACGAAATAAAAAAATATTAATAATTAATTAATTGATTAACACAAGACACTTTGTAGATTGTTTTTCGGCAATAAAAAAAATTCTAAAATTTTAAACCATTTTGAATAATTTTTAATTGTCTCCTAAAATAAAACTGACAATATAGTCTTTTTTCAGAGGGACATTCACATTTAATGAAAATAGAAAATTTATCAAATACAAAATATTTATAATGAAATTTAATATTTATGGTAAACATTTTTTGTTTTTTAAATTCAAAAATATTAAGCTATTGGATGATTTCTTGTTTAAATAAATCAACCAAATATTTTTCGTAGTCAATTATAAATTTGACGAAGTTACATTGACACAGGCCAGTTTTTTGAAAATATAAATATTTTTAAGAATTTTTTTTAGTTTGCACATGAAGTGTTTTTTTTCAAAATATTTCTTACAGTCAATTTATAATTCATTAAAATATTCTTAGCTTAAATAATTCAAAATGTATTTGAAAACATGTTTTAGTTTGAGGTTATGTTATTTGGTTCAGCTATAACATAAAAATTATAGACATCAAAAAACACACTCCTCATAAATAAATATACTACTTTTTAGTGCCATTATACTTATTTAAAAATAAAGCTTACAGGTAGTTGCAATGTTTGTTACATTTTGCACTTCACGTGCAATTTCAAACCAAGCCTGCTTTCTTGCATATTTGCTTCTGAATTTTTCCGACGACTTATCATAAATAAAATTTGTAACGAGACAACTACTTGAATTTAAAACCTCTTTTTCGTCCATTGCCATCCATTATTTGTTATAAAAACAGTAATTTTCGTTTACAAAAAAGAAAGCAAAATGTTTACTGACTCACGAATAGGTTAACTACAGATACAGAAAAACGCAAAGAGTGATAGATAGAGACACATTCTCTTCTACTTCTTCACACATGAAAATTCACCCATAGCTTAAAGTTTTTACACTATGTACGAACCTTTATGTTTTCTTTCTTTGCAGCCATTTTACGCAGCAAAGACATTTACAGTTTTAAGGTTATCTATACTAATTACAATTCGATCAAATTCGATATGAATTTTAATGAAGCAAAGGTTGCGGATACTAATATAATATCTTTTATAAATGTAGTAAGCAATTTGGAATGGATATATAATCCAAAAAACAAAATTAAAAAGCCGGAGGAGAGAGAGAGAAAAAATGGGAGATGTTACGCGAGTTTTTAAAAACCAGTGGAATTCGCTTGACAATGGGTAATTATTGGTTGTTTTATTTAGTTTTAATATAAAAATTTAAGGATAATTGGAATTTTAAAAGGGTATTTAACTCAAATTTTATTCATTAAAATAATGAAGTTTTATTAATCAAGTTTTTACATATGTATAAATAAAAAAAATTCTTTTGAGTCTGATTATTTTTAAAATAAAAAGAAAAAACAATGTTGTGTGATTTGAGCCAACTTTGTTTTTGATAAACACATTTTCTTTCATTTTCTTTTAAGTTTTTTTATTTCTCAATAATAACATTCTTATAAAATTGTATCTTTTTTCATGCCAAATTTTTCCATTTTTTTATTCTTGTCAGTGTCTGGCCTTTTAAAAGTATTTCTAAAAAATGATTTTTTTAATTATAAAATGATTAATAAAAAATTTTATTGTTTAGTTTTAAATCTGTATTAATATCTGTAGAATTTTAAGCTACCTTCTGTTAATTGCTTGGAAATAATAGTTATTAAAGTATAAATTTTGACAATAAATTGAGTTGACTAGCTTTTTGAAATTACAGAATTTTATTTCAATTTATGATTTATATTTAAAAATTGTTATTTTTATACTTTATACAATGTAAGTTTCGTTTTGGTTGGTAGGATGCTAAACAGCCAATGGTCCTCAACTTCGGGAAGTTTATGTTGAAGGGATAATACACAAGATTAATAATCGAAAATTGGCAGTATTATCCAGCATATGGAATTTTAAATCCATTCATGTAAACACAAAGAGTAATTTCTCACTTTAAATATTTGTCCTTTTATTTTAACTGTACAAAGTTTTTGCAAAATGGATAAGTATATTTCAAATATACAAATTTACATATTTCAGAACTTCGAGTGGTAGAAATGTTCGACAGAACGTTCTTTCACAGCAGGCCTGTTGTGAATACGTCGGTACCTCAATCTGGAATGGAAATTTGTTTATCAGGATTCTGGTATGTGTCTAAGTAATAGAACTTGAATTTTCTAAAAAGGAATGGTAAATTTTTTTAAAATACATTTATTTAATTTTTGTACCAAACCTTTAATGGACTGAGTTTTAAATTTTTATATGCTTTTGTATTAACTAATATAGTATGTAATTATATTTCTACACACAAAGTGAATAAATTTTCTAAAGAATTTTTACTTATATTTAAACAATGTATCTCATTTTTCATTAACATCGTTTAAAGAGAAATATTTTTTATTACTGCGCACTAGAAGATATTTTCAATGATTTTTTATTATTTTTTATTACCTATAATGTTAGTTAATATTTAATATATACTAAAATTTATGTTTCAATGTAATAGGTATGTCCTCATGTGGGTCCATGTGTAATTCTTCAGGAACTGAAAATATTCCATTCACTTCTGTGACTACAGAGCGACGGAATTCATTTGAATTATTGGACATGGAAGATATTGAAAACGATAGATGTAATTCCTGTTGAAGCTGATGAGTTTTGAAGAACTTCCTTACGATTGGGAAGCGCTCCAACATTTATGCCTTCAACAGTAAATTCACCAAAGGCTCAATCTTTTTTGGCACCTCATGTTTCTGCAGCATCTGGAATTATTGCTTCAAAGGCACCACCGCTGATCACTTTATCAACAGATTTACGAAGACCTTCGCAAATATCAATGTCTCCTTCATCCACATCTGCAGGGAACTTCATCAACTTCAGCGCCTCAGATTTCCAATTTGTTGTACGGTTTCTACTTCTTCTTTATTAACTAGCGGTTTGAGAGCACCATTAAAAAATTCATTAGCAATCACTACATCATCAGAAAAAATCCATAATGTCTTCTTCAGCAAGATCTTTTTTGAATGTTTCCTCACAAATTTCTTCCTTCAACCCGGTTACAATTCCTACTGCTTCTTCCAAAAGCGCTGCAGAAATACCAGCAGGTTTAGTCTCTTCATCGGCTGCAGCATCTCTATCAACAATAAATCCTCAGTCTTCGTTTTCACCATCGGCTCAAAATATTTTTTCAATCCCCTGATATAGAAATACCATCATCTTTGCTGTCAGCGACCAATGATTAATTTGACATCATCAAGCAAACATTTCCACATCGATGCATTCTAATATCAATTCAGGAACAAAAAAACAAAACAGCGTATAAAAGAGGATTGCCTACTGCAGTTTCCACTAGAAAAAGAAACATCAACAGGGAAAAATTGCCTCCAGCTTGGGACCTGTTTTGCTTTGCGGAAGAAGAAAAAGGAGGATTCATTACGTGAAGAACTTGCAGATTCAATGAAATCTGCAAATTCAAATCTTGCTCAAGCAACAAGTAAGATATCAGAATACATAGATTGGAAACAATTCTCTCAGAAAAATTGAGGCTAAAGATAATTCTGCTCAAAAAGGAAATAACTTAAGATTGAACGCAGATGGATTTTTTCAATATTATTCAAAGACAATTCGTACTTCTCTCCATACAACAGCAAAGAGAAATACTTCCAAAAATTTTAGATAAGATGGAATCTTTTGAAGAAGATGATCGTATTTAAAAATTACTTCATTTGTTGTAAGCTAGTATGAAGAACTAGTTCTAATTCAGTTGTGTGACAAATTCGAGTTGCGACAACTCGAAGTTAACTGAAGTAAATTAAACACACATCCTTATTGTGATTTTTAAATCGCATAATTTTTTAATAATTGACATAAGATAAAAGATTAACGCTCTTAGTAGCGTACATTTTTTTTTAATTTTAATAGTTTCTTATTGTAGTCATGTTACTACTTTATCCATATTTATGATAAGTATGCAAAAAGTCGGGTCAGGCTGACTATTTTTCGGATCGGGTCAAGCCGAGCAACCCGAAAAATTTTCAAACACCTAAAAATATTTTCTCCATAACCAGAAATTATTTGGGCTTTTGAATCCACTAAAGTTAACAAAATTTTGCTTTCTTCAAAAATATCGAGTACTAAAATCTATTCTAGCAGTTCCAGTACTCAAAAGAGTCTAATGTTTTCTTAATAATAAATTTAATTCATTTTTCACAATTGAAAACTTTCAAAATAGCCCAAAATATATTCTAAATGCCCGAAATTGTATGGTTCGGGTTTTAAGCTTTTTTGCACAACTGCAATATTTATTTATACTTTACTTTGTTTTTTGCAATGGGTCAATCCAGCGAAAATCCTAAAACTGGTCGCTCCAATGATTTTCAAAATTCCTGAAATCATGTCTCGTTATTATTTTATAAAAATTAGAAAAATGTGTAGATTTAACTTGATTTTAATTAATTTTTCGATTTAATTTCGGAACTGAAGTTATTATTAAAGTGATTAACTTTAATAGACAGTATATTGAAAAATGTATTAAAGTCATATTTTTCCACTTATAAAATAATAATGAAAGATATACAAAAAAATTAGCGTACCTGCAAACACGCAAGAATTGCAATTAAAATATGTAGGTGGGTAATCTTCAAACAATTTACATTTATTCAAATATTATAATAAAATCTATATTATAAAAAATATATATCATATACATTTTCTAATTTCCGTTATAAAAAATGTCATATATGCAATGTTGTTTTTAAATTTTTTAAATTGACATCAACAGATGAAAATATTCTCATAAACCAGTTGAGTTATACGTAGATTAGTACAAAAAAAAAATGTATAAACATGTTGTCAAAAATTGAAAAATTTTATTCGGAGAAATGTTGCTCTAACTACATCAAAAATGCATATATATTTTTCTGTTTCAATATTTCCCCTTTAAATGTTTGGTTTTTATAAATTAATATATTATATAAATGCAATTTGCACTGTGCATTAAAAAATTCATAAATTCAAAAGTAAATGAAAGAGTTGCAAAGAATTTTTTAATCAAAAAGAAATGTTTGAAACGAATTATTGTATGTTGAAAAAAATAAAACATTTTTTAATGTCGTTTAATATTTATTTACTTTATTTTATTCGTTACACATTTTAACAAATTTCTTGTACACAATTTATAAAATATACCTACATTTACATAATGCTAATTGTCAAATAATGTGCAGTAAAAAGTAAAAAAATCCAATAATCTATATTAATAAAGTGCTTGATCCGGTAATCTGTTCGCAGTTTGAAGTTAGTTGTTGTTTGCTTTTTTGATTCTTAACTTTGTTTAAATAATTTTTCACTTTTTTAATTATTTTCAATTTTGAAATTAATGTATTGAAAATCATCTAATTATTTCAAAGAATTTTATCAAAATATAAAACAAAAATTAATAATAGAATTCCTTCGCAGAATTTTATTATTTAGGAAAATAATTTAATTCTCGCGAAGAATTTTTTATAACATTTTTGAAAATTCTAATTAATTTTTTTTAAAAGAATTTTATTTAAATTCATAAAAATCGAATTTTTTTAAAAGAAATTTTATTATTTACACAAATAATTGAATATTTTCAAAAGATTTTATTTTACTCATAAAAATAATTGAATTTTTGGAAATAAATTTATTAACTACAAATATAATTGAATTTTTTCCAAGAATTTTATTATTTATGAACATAATTGAATTTTTTGACAATAATTTTATTAAAATTCATAACAATAATTGAAATTTTGCAAAAAATGTTATTATTTCTCAATAGAATTGAATTTTTCGACAAAAATTTCATGAAAATTTATGAAAATAATTCAATTTTTGCAAAGAATTTATTAAAATTTTATTGAAAATAATTGATTTCTTTTCAAAATTTTTATAACGAATTCTGAAAAAAATTGAATTGAAATGAAGAAAAAATAAGTTTTGTATATAAATAATTCTTTTGAAATATTTTATAAGGAACTAAGGAAAAAAATTTAATTCTTTCGTGACATTTTTTTTGAAAATAATTGAATTTTTATAAAGAAATTACTATTTAAAAATAATTTAACTGTTTCCAATTTCGATTTATTAAAGTTTTGGAAAATAATTGTATTCATTCGCGAAATTTTATTGAAATTTTGTTTAAAAGTAATTGAATTTTTTCAAAAAAAATTTGCTATTATAAAAATAATTGATTTTTTACGAAGAATGGTATTATTTATGAAAATAATTATTACACTTAATTTTTAAAATTAATAAACAAGAATAATTAATTAGTAAATTAGTTATTAATTGAATTTTTTAAAGTTTGAATATTTTGAAATTTGAATATTTGAATATTTGAAAATAAACAGTTTTGTAATTTGCATAATACTAAGAAATTGAATATCACATTCCGCGCGCTGGCGCGCCGTAAAATTTGCTAGTTCAAATTAATAATATGTTAATTTGGTACAGGATTTCGTTTCTTTATCTGATTAAAGTATTGCCTTATTGCATTAATAGACATGAAAAATATTGTTAAATAAAAGGTAACATATAAAAAAACAAAACATATTATAAAACCAAATTAAATATCACAAGGACATTGGAGGACAGTGACAGAATTTTTAAACATTCCAAAATGTTCGAATTCCCATTTCGCAGAAATTCAAAACGCCGAATAAGAAATTATTCGAAAAATCAAATCTCCAAATGCCCATTTAGCTATACGGATAAATGATTATGCGAATATTTGGATTTTCAAATAAATAGAAAATTATTTACGATGAAAAGTGCTTCTTCTTTTGACCTAACATTTAAAATTCGCATAAAATAAAACAATTTATTTTTTTTGTAAAATATTTTAATTATTAAATTAATTAATGAATGCTAGTAAAATGAAAAGTACATGTAAAGGGTGAAAATTACATTTTATCTTAAAGCACCTTCCTCTGAATTAAAATAATCTGCTAGTAAATTTCTTTGTGCAAAAACATTCGCAGGAACATTGAATTCTTCAAAAATTGGTCGACCATCTTCTTCGCCATTTCCTCTAACATCGCGATCAGCGTACATCCGGTTATCTTCATCTAATAACAATTCGTCTGTTATTAAAAAATTATGCAAGCAAACTAGTGCTTGAACAATTGTAATAGAATTCGTCAATTTAAAGTCCATATTATTTTTTTATAAAATATTCCATTTATTTCCAAGCAGACCAAATGCATTTTCAATTGTGTTACGAGCCCTGGATAATCTAAATAAAAAGTAAAAGAGAATTTAATGGCATGTTACTAGGTCACTTTTATTAATAATAAATTTCTTTTAATAAATACAAAATTAATATAAAGTCAGGAAATTTTGTAAAACCTAACCAAAAAATATAATATTTCTCGAAATGCTACAAAAAATATTTTTTTAAAATATGAATTTAAAATCTGACTTAAAAATTTTAATTGATTATTTTTTTATTTTCTTTGATTTTAGCATGTCAAAAACACGAAATTAAGTTTGCAAAACACCTAAAAATAAAATTATCCTTATCAATACGTGAAGGATAAAATTTTTTATGTTTCTTTTTTTATAAAATAATTTCAGGGTGTTTGTATAAAAAATTCAGGCTTACAGAATGAATTTCCAATAATTTTAAAGCTCAACAAACTACTGATTTTCAACAAAAAATTCAAACATTTTTCACAATTTTCTCTTTAATAAGTATAAAATATTATACCTTATTGTTATGCTTTAAAAATATTTTACCTTCAGTAATTAACTATTTAAAAATTTTACATTTTCGCAAATAAAAAAAAAAGAAATTTTTTACAGTTTTCAAGATTTTACAGTTCTATGAAAAGCCTGAATTTGGACATATAAATATCTATGGAACTTTTAACTTGTATGCCCCTAGCATATATTTTGATAATTTTAGTTGGTTTCTGTTGAAAATATTTATTTTTGATAATATCTATCATTTGCAAAAGATCTTATATTAATAAATAATATAAATAAATAATCAATCCAATTTAAAAACAAGATTTTTCACAATGTCTACTTGTTTCTAACTATTATTTGTAATGCTTTAAACGATTAAAATTTGATTTTTATAAAACAATAATATTAATATATTAATATTAATAATAAACCTATGCTCTTTAAATATTAGCATTTTATGTACATATCAATTATACAGAACTGTTTCCACTGAATGAAAATTATGAAAAAAGCTCTTCAGAAATATTTTTTTTTTTAAATCATTAAGGAATTTAATTTAAAAAAGTAAATAATAAATCAGCGTTTTTAGGATAATTATAAATAGATTCACTGAACTGTATATTGTATATTTCTTTTTCTCTCACCTGTAATTGTAGTAGATTTGCCTTTCAGTTAACCTATGGTTTCTGTCAAATGGCTTCATGAGATAGTTTCTGAATGGAAATATTGCATCCCCAATAAATGCATTAAGGAACTACAATATTCGTTCTGGGTATAGCTGCAGCAGCTGGCAAGTCCAATTCATTATTTTCAAGAGCAGTGTATAAATCTGTATAGAGGAAAGCTGATGCAATCACTTACGGATCCTAAAATAATATATTTTTAATTATAACAATGAAAATAAAAAGTATTGTACATTAAAAATTTAATTTATAAAATTATATTACCATAATCGCCAACGTCAATCCAAGTGAAACGAAGGTGTGCATTCACATGCGGCCAAAAGTTTGAAACTGAAAAAACTTTTTGTAGTTCCAAAACAGAGATCCAGAGTGAGGTGGCTTTTTAATTCTATAATTTCTTTTCCATCTACGGCACCCAAGCAATTTGGAAAATTCCATTTCTCGAAATAACTGCGTGCAACAATTTGCCAATCAAAAGAGTCTTTTACTGCTAAATATCGAGGAGATAAGCAATCCAGATGACAGAACAAACTTCGTGCACTATTTTGTAAGTAGTTGAACGACCAATATAGAAAAGAGTTGAAGTAGTTTTGGTGCTGTCACCATGCGCTAAAAAGCTGCAGAATAAAACAAATAAAGTAAATTTTTTTTAAACGCTTCGCATAAATTAAGTATAAAATTTATTTATTAAAAGTTTTCATTCACTATACTTAATACTTAATTAACTATAATTACTTAATTTATTTCAATGTAAGAAAATTTTTTTTTTATTTTGTGTAAGAAGAATAAGTATTTATTTTAAAATTCATGAATAAAATATTTTCGAAATATAGATTTGAAAAAATTTAATATTGTGATTTTTAAAAAGTAAAAGTTTTTGTATTTTTAAATACTTTTTACACAATTTGGATAAAAAAAAACTTTCCAAAAAAATGTTTCTTCAATCACTTTTATGTAATTAAATAAATTATACTTCTCAAATTCTAATTTATTATTTGTTATTCTTCTATTCTATTTGCTATTTGTATTATTCCATTCATTTTAATAATTTGTTAATACAGAATCACTGAAAGATTTTTCTTTTAAACATTATTTGACTAAATGTTCGAGTATTTCTTGATTTATTCTAGTTTTGTGCTAATTATATTAATACTATGTTACATTGTATCAATATTATTTATTTATGTTATATAGAATTAAAATTTATAAAATTATCATGATAATGGATGTTAAACTAATAAATTAAGCGAATGATTCTGGAACCCATGCAACTTTCTTCTTGATTTCAATTTATATTAAGCATTTAATTTTTCAATAACAATAGAAGTTCTCTTTTATTTTAAATATTATTAGTCTTTAATATCTAAATAAACTGAGTTTTAATTCGCGTTAAAATTTATTGTTTATAATTATAAAACTTAATACATCGATGATTGTATAGAAGGATCCGGCAATTATTTTAATGTTTGTTTGAAAATCGATTATTTACACTGTAAAAAAATAACATTAAAAAATAACTACATATCAGCACTTTTGAGATAAATATCTTTAAAATTAAACATGCAACTATAAAACCTGGAAAAAATTTTAATGCTACACACATTAACTTTATTTAGTATTTTACTTACTTTAACGTAAGAATTAATCGAAGTCTTTTTGGTAAAGGTCGCCTCAAACTGAATTTTTCAAGTCTATGTTCAATCATCCTGTAAAGAAGATTAAATTGCTCTGGTGTCATTCGAGCCATTTCGTAAAATTCTTCGTGATCATTATGCATGAAGTAGAAAAACAAAGCATTATATAGACCATGTATTTCTCGCCATTGTTCAGTAATATGAGGCTTAACCCACCACCGACGAAAATTTCCGTAATCAATTTCCCGCCATCGATTATACAAATTAATAATATTCATCCACTCGGCAGCAATTGTAAATAAATACATGGCAAGAATAATCATTGTTAAGTTATTGAACAACAATTTTTTAAGTACTATTTTTCAATATAATCTTCTCTATTCACGCATAATATTGCAGATCAAAATCCAAACCAGATTATTTGTAACAACAACAGATTTTTTTACCAGAATTTAAACACCTTTGATTGCTCGAACAAAATTGCAAGATAATAAAACAGTGTATGCACATAACCTCAAAACTGTAAAGAACGAAAACATAAAGGTTCTTCCATAGTTAAAAATTTTAAAGGCCAAGGGTGAATTTTAATGTGTGAGAAAGCAGAGGACATATATATCAGAAGGCATATCTGAACAATAAGACTTTTTAAATGCAGAATAAAAATATTCTATACTGTGATTTCCTTAAGAAAAATAATTAGTTGATTAATTACGGAAAATATTAATGGAAACCATTAATGGACTAATCACTGGAAAATCCAGTGATTATTTAGTTGTATAATTGCTGCGTACTTAATTTCCAATGCTACTTCTACAACTGTGAAATAGTTTTCTATGTTGCAAATTAAATTCGGAAACATATACTAAACTCCAAATAAAGATTTCATTGTAATTAAAAGAAATTGTACTTACGCAGAATGGATTTTTAGAATTTTCTGTTCAAAATATAAGATATCTTGTTTTTATTGTTGTTTTCATTAAAATAAATAAAAAATTGTTTTTGTACATATGTTTATTATTTCAATTTGATTATCATTTACAATAAAAATTACAATTAAATAAAAATGGGGTTATATCGCTGATGCAGTGTAAAATTACTTACTGGTTTTTATTGCTTCCAATTAGCTTTAAACTAAAATACAACATTTTTATATAAAAATTTTAATATTTGAAGTTTAGAAATATTAATAATTATAAAAAGACTACATATTTTTAATATTAAGTATTCATTTACAAAATTAATTCATGACATTCGGAATCGAATTAATTTGATGAATTAATATAAACACAATAAATAAAACTTAATCTTAAAACTATATTTTTATCATACTTATTTCAATATACAACACATTTGATTAAACTACACTGTTATCGCTGTCAAAAGTAAATTTATAAATATAAATTGCAATTTATAATTACAATTTTTTATTTCATACATTTCGATATCACGCTGATGACACAATTTCAGCTGCAAGTCAAAACAGTTGGCAACACTCGCTTTCGTGCTCGTAGCACAAGCGCGGCACGTCGATCGTGAACGTGGAACTTGCCCATTGTAGAAGCAACATTAAGCAGGAATTATTCAATGCGGCCAGAACACAACCGATCTCCATGCGACGCATTTACGAATCCATTGCACCATTGTAAGTAATAGAAAAATTAATAGTAAATAAATAGTAAAATAAAATTTTTATTATGAAATTCAAAGTGTACGATTTAAACGTCAAAAACAATTTTTTTCTTAAAATGAAGTTTATGGAAAAAAATGTATTACCACAGTTCAGGGAAGTTGAGTTGATCAGTGTAATCAGGTAGAAGAGAGGAGTTTTTATGAAAAGTACTGGAAAAATTAATTTTCTATACTTCATAAGGAAATTCTGAATTTTTGGTGTCTTTTTTGTTCGCCTTATAAATTATTAAACTGCCACGAATTTAATAGGTATAAAATCTTAAACTTTTTTTTTCTATTTCTGACAAGAATAAAATTATTCCGACAAATTCATTTATTTTAAAAAATTTTAACAAATATCTCGTAAAAAATTTAATTTTCTTTATATATAGCAAAATTTTTCACCAAAAATTTAATTATTCTAAAAAATTTATATAAAATTATTTGCAAAATTTCAATTATTTTTAATACTTTATTTTAATTGAACGATTTCTATTATTTACTATTTTCATAAAACTTCTCAAATAATTAAATTATAGAAAAGAAAAAAAAATTTGTGACAACCTTGAATTCTTTTACTTAAGACTGATAAAATATTAAATTATGAATACACTACCCGTCAGAATGGTGGAATTACACATTTTTAAGTAATTAAAAATCAGCATGAATCAAAATTCATAAAAAACTAAAAAAATTGTATTCATATACTAAAAGATAATAAAATAATGGAATGTAATAAAAATTTAATTTAGTTTAAGAACTTCCAACAGTTTTAATTTGCACATCTCTATTGCGAAATAGATACGAAATTCTGATTTAACACCAAAAATTATGTATTTAACTTTTATTAATTTCTTTATTTAGTCACGAGGAAGCCGCTATTGGAGTTCCGTTTGAAAGCATTAGATCAGCAATGTATCGTTGCCGACAAAATAATATACCAGAAGAGGTTTTTACGTTAAGACAATTCTCGCAAGTTATGAACGAAGGCGATAACAATTATTTACGATATTATGAACATGGTGAAATGGATTTTGTTTTCCTAGAAGGAGAAAACTTAAGCTCAGCAATTCTAATTCTGGATAGACGTTTCACAAGGACAATTTGCGAAAGCGGTGTATTTTTTTTCCATATCTCTGATCAATTAGTGCCAAATTCATTACAAGATTGCACACAATTGCTTACGATGATGAGTGTAGTCAGCGGCCGAGTGAGTATCATATTTTTTAAAAAAATATTATACAAATTTATTTAAATAATTCAGAAAACATTTCATTATTCATAGGTGGTGCCTTTCTTGTGGGTATTAATGGAGGATAACTCAACTACATTGTACCGGGAAATCCTAAATGAAATACGAAGACTGATACCCCAATTCTTTATTATCCAGGTTATTTTCCACTACAACGTGC
>JAVJHS010000646.1:0-16550 GCA_032873175.1 Leptopilina drosophilae | reverse complement strand
CTCCTTTATTAAGAAAGCTATTTTTTTATTTGTTGGTCAAGTTACACAAAATGGAAAAAAATTTATATTAAAAAAACTTATAGTTTCAACCCCCAAAAAGAAAAAATGGATATTTTAGACCAATAAAAATAAAGTAAAAACTCCTCCTTCATAAAGAAAGTAATTTTTCTATTTGTTGTTCAAGTTACACAAAATGGAAAAAAATTTATATTTAAAAAAAATATATAGTTTTAACCCCGAAAAGAAAAAATGGATATTTTAGACCAATAAATATAAAGTAGAAACTCCTCCTTTATTAAGAAAGCTATTTTTTTATTTGTTGGTCAAGTTACACAAAATGGAAAAAAATTTATATTAAAAAAACTTATAGTTTCAACCCCCAAAAAGAAAAAATGGATATTTTAGACCAATAAATAATAAACAAAACTCCTCCTACTTTTAAAATCAATTTTTTTATTTGTTAGTAGATTTAAACAAAATGCAGAAAAAAAATTAAATTTGAAAAATAAAACATATAATTACAACCCCCAAAAGAAATAATGGATGCTTCAGACCAATGAAAATAAACTTGATACTCCTCCTTCATAATGAAAGCAATTTTTCTATTTGTTTGTCAAGTTACACAAAATGGAAAAAAATTTATATTTTAAAAAAATATATAGTTCCAACCCCCGAAAAGAAAAAATGGATATTTTAGACCAATTAATATAAAGTAGAAATTCCTCCTTTATTAAGAAAGCTATTTTTTTATTTGTTGGTCTAGTTACACAAAATGGAAAAAAATTTATATTAAAAAAATTAAAGTTTCAACCTCAAAAGAGAAAAAATGGATATTTTAGACCAATAAAAGTAAAGCTTAAACTCCTCCTACTTTTAAAATCAATTTTTCTATTTGTTGGTAGATTTAAACAAAATGCAGAAAAAAAATTAAATTTGAAAAATAAAACATATAATTACAACCCCCAAAAGAAATAATGGATGTTTCAGACCAATGGCAATAAACTTGATACTCCTCCTTCATAATGAAAGCAATTTTTCTATTTGGTCAAGTTACACAAAATGGAAAAAAATTTATATTAAGAAAAACATATGTAGTTGCAACCCCCGAAAAGAAAAAATTGATTTTTCCGACCAATAAATAATAAACAAAACTCCTCCTACTTTTAAAATCAATTTTTCTATTTGTTGGTAGATTTAAACAAAATGCAGAAAAAAAATTAAATTTGAAAAATAAAACATATAATTACAACCCCCAAAAGAAATAATGGATGTTTCAGACCAATGAAAATAAACTTGATACTCCTCCTTCATAATGAAAGCAATTTTTCTATTTGTTGGTCAAGTTACACAAAATGGAAAAAAAATTATATTTAAAAAATATATATAGTTCTAACCCCCGAAAAGAAAAAATGGATATTTTAGACAAAAAAAAATAAAGATTAAACTCCTCCTACTTTTAAAATCAATTTTTCTATTTGTTGGTAGATTTAAACAAAATGCAGAAAAAAAAATTAAATTTGAAAAAAAAACATATAATTACAACCCCCAAAAGAAATAATGGATGTTTCAGACCAATGAAAATAAATTTGATACTCCTCGTTCATAAAGAAAGTAATTTTTCTATTTGTTGTTCAAGTTACACAAAATGGAAAAAAATTTATATTTAAAAAAAATATATAGTTTTAACCCCGAAAAGAAAAAATGGATATTTTAGACCAATTAATATAAAGTAGAAATTCCTCCTTTATTAAGAAAGCTATTTTTTTATTTGTTGGTCAAGTTACACAAAATGAAAAAAAATTTATATTAAAAAAACTTATAGTTTCAACCACTAAAAAGAAAAAATGGATATTTTAGACCAATAAAAGTAAAGCTTAAACTCCTCCTACTTTTAAAATCAATTTTTCTATTTGTTGGTAGATTTAAACAAAATGCAGAAAAAAAATAAATTTGAAAAATAAAACATAATTACAACCCCCAAAAGAAATAATGGATGTTTCAGACCAATGAAAATAAATTTGATACTCCTCCTTCATAATGAAAGCAATTTTTCTATTTGTTGGTCAAGTTACACAAAATGGAAAAAAATTTATATTTAAAAAATATATATAGTTCTAACCCCCGAAAAGAAAAAATGGATATTTTAGACAAAAAAAAAAAAGATTAAACTCCTCCTACTTTTAAAATCAATTTTTCTATTTGTTGGTAGATTTAAACAAAATGCAGAAAAAAAAATTAAATTTGAAAAATAAAACATATAATTACAACCTCCAAAAGAAATAATGGATGTTTCAGACCAATGAAAATAAATTTGATACTCCTCCTTCATAAAGAAAGTAATTTTTCTATTTGTTGGTCAAGTTACACAAAATGGAAAAAAATTTATATTTAAAAAAAATATATAGTTTTAACCCCGAAAAGAAAAAATAGATATTTTAGACCAATTAATATAAAGTAGAAACTCCTCCTTTATTAAGAAAGCTATTTTTTTATTTGTTGGTCAAGTTACACAAAATGGAAAAAAATTTATATTAAAAAAACTTATAGTTTCAACCCCCAAAAAGAAAAAATGGATATTTTAGACCAATAAAAATAAAGTAAAAACTCCTCCTTCATAAAGAAAGTAATTTTTCTATTTGTTGTTCAAGTTACACAAAATGGAAAAAAATTTATATTTAAAAAAAATATATAGTTTTAACCCCGAAAAGAAAAAATGGATATTTTAGACCAATAAATATAAAGTAGAAACTCCTCCTTTATTAAGAAAGCTATTTTTTTATTTGTTGGTCAAGTTACACAAAATGGAAAAAAATTTATATTAAAAAAACTTATAGTTTCAACCCCCAAAAAGAAAAAATGGATATTTTAGACCAATAAATAATAAACAAAACTCCTCCTACTTTTAAAATCAATTTTTTTATTTGTTAGTAGATTTAAACAAAATGCAGAAAAAAAATTA
The DNA here is from genome assembly GCA_032873175.1 of Leptopilina drosophilae. Lineage (NCBI taxonomy): Eukaryota > Metazoa > Arthropoda > Insecta > Hymenoptera > Figitidae > Leptopilina > Leptopilina drosophilae. The sequence goes on along the minus strand of JAVJHS010000646.1, from coordinate 13,591 downwards.
AATTTGAAAAATAAAACATATAATTACAACCCCCAAAAGAAATAATGGATGCTTCAGACCAATGAAAATAAACTTGATACTCCTCCTTCATAATGAAAGCAATTTTTCTATTTGTTTGTCAAGTTACACAAAATGGAAAAAAAATTTATATTTTAAAAAAATATATAGTTCCAACCCCCGAAAAGAAAAAATGGATATTTTAGACCAATTAATATAAAGTAGAAATTCCTCCTTTATTAAGAAAGCTATTTTTTTATTTGTTGGTCTAGTTACACAAAATGGAAAAAAATTTATATTAAAAAAATTAAAGTTTCAACCTCAAAAGAGAAAAAATGGATATTTTAGACCAATAAAAGTAAAGCTTAAACTCCTCCTACTTTTAAAATCAATTTTTCTATTTGTTGGTAGATTTAAACAAAATGCAGAAAAAAAATTAAATTTGAAAAATAAAACATATAATTACAACCCCCAAAAGAAATAATGGATGTTTCAGACCAATGGCAATAAACTTGATACTCCTCCTTCATAATGAAAGCAATTTTTCTATTTGGTCAAGTTACACAAAATGGAAAAAAATTTATATTAAGAAAAACATATGTAGTTGCAACCCCCGAAAAGAAAAAATTGATTTTTCCGACCAATAAATAATAAACAAAACTCCTCCTACTTTTAAAATCAATTTTTCTATTTGTTGGTAGATTTAAACAAAATGCAGAAAAAAAATTAAATTTGAAAAATAAAACATATAATTACAACCCCCAAAAGAAATAATGGATGTTTCAGACCAATGAAAATAAACTTGATACTCCTCCTTCATAATGAAAGCAATTTTTCTATTTGTTGGTCAAGTTACACAAAATGGAAAAAAAATTATATTTAAAAAATATATATAGTTCTAACCCCCGAAAAGAAAAAATGGATATTTTAGACAAAAAAAAATAAAGATTAAACTCCTCCTACTTTTAAAATCAATTTTTCTATTTGTTGGTAGATTTAAACAAAATGCAGAAAAAAAAATTAAATTTGAAAAAAAAACATATAATTACAACCCCCAAAAGAAATAATGGATGTTTCAGACCAATGAAAATAAATTTGATACTCCTCGTTCATAAAGAAAGTAATTTTTCTATTTGTTGTTCAAGTTACACAAAATGGAAAAAAATTTATATTTAAAAAAAAATATATAGTTTTAACCCCGAAAAGAAAAAATGGATATTTTAGACCAATTAATATAAAGTAGAAATTCCTCCTTTATTAAGAAAGCTATTTTTTTATTTGTTGGTCAAGTTACACAAAATGAAAAAAAATTTATATTAAAAAAACTTATAGTTTCAACCACTAAAAAGAAAAAATGGATATTTTAGACCAATAAAAGTAAAGCTTAAACTCCTCCTACTTTTAAAATCAATTTTTCTATTTGTTGGTAGATTTAAACAAAATGCAGAAAAAAAATAAATTTGAAAAATAAAACATAATTACAACCCCCAAAAGAAATAATGGATGTTTCAGACCAATGAAAATAAATTTGATACTCCTCCTTCATAATGAAAGCAATTTTTCTATTTGTTGGTCAAGTTACACAAAATGGAAAAAAATTTATATTTAAAAAATATATATAGTTCTAACCCCCGAAAAGAAAAAATGGATATTTTAGACAAAAAAAATAAAGATTAAACTCCTCCTACTTTTAAAATCAATTTTTCTATTTGTTGGTAGATTTAAACAAAATGCAGAAAAAAAAATTAAATTTGAAAAATAAAACATATAATTACAACCTCCAAAAGAAATAATGGATGTTTCAGACCAATGAAAATAAATTTGATACTCCTCCTTCATAAAGAAAGTAATTTTTCTATTTGTTGGTCAAGTTACACAAAATGGAAAAAAATTTATATTTAAAAAAAATATATAGTTTTAACCCCGAAAAGAAAAAATAGATATTTTAGACCAATTAATATAAAGTAGAAACTCCTCCTTTATTAAGAAAGCTTTTTTTTTTATTTGTTGGTCAAGTTACACAAAATGGAAAGAAATTTATATTAAAAAAACTTATAGTTTCAACCCCCAAAAATAAAAAATGGATATTTTAGACCAATAAAAATAAAGCTTAAACTCCTCCTACTTTTAAAATCAATTTTTCTATTTGTTGGTAGATTTAAACAAAATGCAGAAAAAAAATTAAATTTGAAAAATAAAACATATAATTACAACCCCCCAAAAAAAATAGTGGATGTTTCAGACCAATGAAAATAAACTTGATACTCCTCCTTCATAATGAAAGCAATTTTTCTATTTGGTCAAGTTACTGTGACGTTCCAGAATGTCAAAAACTTATACTTTCTTTTTATAAAACTGTCTAGGGAAATGTTTGCAGAATGTGTATTAATTAATTAAAATTTATCATTAATTAATGCTTCCTAGGTTATTGTGTGTTTGTGTTGTTGTTCCCGCATGTGTGTTGTGAACGTATTTAGTATAATACTATTACTTTTAATCTAACACTTATTGTCATTTTCTTTTATTATATTAATCTAATATTAACAATTATATTTTATACAATTATTATAATTCATATACTCTCAAATTCTACAATTTAACATTTTAACATTGTACAGAACTAAAAGCAACAAAACGACAATCTGGTTCCCTGGGTTATTCTTTTCACTTCCCGGGAGGCGTGCAAAAATCCCCATTTTTTTTTAAATCCTTACATCTAAAAAGAAAACACCATAAAAGTTGTTTCGCCAAAGAAAACGCCTAAACCGAAAATAAATCTACATTTTTTTGGGGGGTTTTTAATCCTTAAAAATTTATTGTAATCTCTAGATATATAAAATATCTATACGGAATACGAGTGCAATAAAAGGCCATCGAGCCTCAGAAAACTAAAACTAGTCGAAGGCATACAAGTTAAGCCCTGCAGTAAAATCGCAATTAGGCAAACTGCAAAGGGCCTATGGACCGCTTGCCTCCGAATACCTTATTGCACCTCTGACGTATACCTTTTGTTTAATGTATACCTGGTCCACGTGGATTTTGGATATACATAATTACTATGTTTAGGGCGTTACTTTATCTTCTCGATTCAACAAATCAGAAAACAATTTATCCCTCTTTTCCAAAATTTTCCTCCACCTTGAAAATTTTTGCAAGTTTCCTAGGGAGTGGGAATGAGCGACGCGGGTACCCGGAGCGTCGTCCGACATTTTTTTACGAGTTCTAATCGGCCCTTCAACGAGAGTTTTCCAATTGATTTCATCCTTAACCAAATTCATAGGTTCGACCTTAGAATTTCGCATGTCTCTTAGACTGAAAAAGCGTCTTTCTATAACAAGTATAATTCCTATCGAATGAAAGTTTAGATTTGGAATCAAGGATAAATTCTCTTGAACCCGATAAATACATTTTTATACAATTAAAGAAAAGTAATTAAATTCTAAATCAAATAATTGTCTGTAAATTTTGTTCTCTTGAAATTATATAAAATTCTCTGTTGTTATATATTGTGTAAACTTTTCAAGTCAACCCTTCAGGGTTTAATATAAAATAACCATTCTTGTGTAAAACCACCTACATCACTCTGGATTATCTTATTTGTAAGTAAGTTAAATAAACTAATCATAAAACTTGATCCGAAACCTGTTTCTCTTTCCATTACTACTCATTTAATTACTTATTAAAATAACAACAATTAAGGTGAACTTCAGTTCTTCAGAATTAACAAGATCCCACTGTATTCTATTTTTTTACCGCTCGAAGAATAGAATATAAAGAAAAATAAAGATTAAAATTATAAATATAGTTAATAATAAATTATAAAAATTATTATTCCAAATTTCTTGACTATGTTTATTTATAAATAATTATTATTTTTATTTTGCGTAAAGATTAGAAGTTTTGGCTAAGAGTTTGTTTTTTTATCTCTTTTCACTTCTTAATTTCTATCCCATTCCGTAACATAGAAATTTAATGGTGACAGCGGTGGGATTCTGTTTAAATACTTATTGTTGTTGTAATTTTCTATTCTCCTTCCTACTGACTCTTTCAAAAATTTACCACTTGTAATTCCATTTTCACATTTTTAAATTCTCTTTTATTCTATAAATTCATCTATAATATACCATTTTCATATTTGTGCATTCAAATTTTCTATTCGTAATTATATTTGTGTGTCATATATGTTATTTTAATGATTTATTGTCTGTAGCCATGTGTTTAAACAATTTTTTCGATTACGTACACGAGTGAACAATTTATTTTTGTAGTCAAATCTGTGAACCTCCTAATTATTAAAATAGAGCATTTTCGCGCGATTATGGTCGTATAAACCCTACGTTCGTTTGAGTATTTCTGTCAAAATTACGAATTTTTATAGTTTTTCGTAAAATTTCGTCGGAATTGTAAAATATTGTTCGTGTTAAAGATTATTAATTTTGAGCTTATACTTGCAAGCTTTAATTGAGAAAATTCTTGTTTATCTTGTTTATGAAAAATTTACTATTTTACGTATTACAATGAATAATCCAGACTCAAATACTATTTTTCATTATCTTAATAATGCTCTTGCGTGTGTACCAGAATTTGACGGTTATAGACCAACATTGAGATCTTTCGTTTTTGATGTTGAAAAAGCACAGAAACTTTTATTACCGGAATGTAGTAGAGAGCTTTTTCTTCAAAACGTAATTGCCAAATTGAAAGGGTCCGCAAAAGAAGCCGTAGATGGACAAAATTTTATTGATATGAAAAGTTCAATTAAATTTTTAAAGAAACGGTTTACAAATGGTAGAAATTTTAAGTCCTACCACCAAGAACTTGCTCGTGTAGCAATGTTACCCGGAGAATCTGTTATGCTATACGGAACGCGCGTTCAAAACATAGTACGCGGCGCAAAAGCTTCTCTCTCCGGTACAGTCGAGGAAGCAAATATAGACATTCTTCTGAAAACAATTGATCCTATAGGTTGCTTTTTAGACGGATTGGCCCCCGAAATCGAAATTCGAGTTTCTTCTCAAAAACCTTCTACCCTAGAAGAGGCAATCGATTTTGCTTTTGAAGAAGAACGTCGAGCGCGTTATCGCTCACGAACTCGAGAAACAGCCGTCCGATATTCTCGTCGAGATTCTTCTCCTTCTTATGGAGATTATCGATATAAGGTTAACTATTTTGATCGAGAAGGTGAAAGGGAATATTCTTCACGGCCCCGTAGTCAATATCAATCCTCTTATGATAATCGTTATCGTAACGATAATCATACAGACGCATACGGTTCCTACCGTCGATCGCCTTCCCCTGGGTTACGTAATTACAATTTCAACGAAAATTACAAACCTCAAGAACATCCTGTACATGTTCTCGAGCGCGATCATCCCTGTCATCCGGCATCAAAATCGCCAACTCGTGAGTTTCACGATCGATCGAAATTTGTCACATGGAAAGACCGCACGAATCCGGATCCTAACCGAGTCCCTTTTTGTGCTTTTTGCAACGATTTAGGACATGAAACTTATCGTTGTAGAAATCCATTAAATCCAAGACGGGCAAATTCCCCGTCAACTTTTAATCATAAAAATCCTGTTTCAAATAATCAGGCAGCGGGCCGGAGCGAAATTTCATCCGAGTCTTTAAACTCCCAGAGCGCTCGTCGCTCGAATCAGCCGGCGAGCGCACCAGTGAAGCATGCCCGGGTTGTGGTGGCCGCTATGCAGTCAGATGTGAAGACTGCTATTCCCGATGTCCAGTTATCGAAGTTAAAATTAAGCAGTTAAAACAAAAACGCGGAACTTTCCTCGTCGATACAGGATGCGCGGTAAACCTTATCAAAAAAAGATGCTTGAATTCAGACGTTCAATTTAACAATCTAGAAAGAATAACTATTACCGGAATCACGGAAGGAACAATTGCCTCATTCGGGCCCACAATCTTAAACGTTTTCGATACACCCGTTAAATTTTTTATCATGCCCGATGATCTAAAAGTCCCAGATGATGGAATCCTGGGAGGTGACTATTTTTATCAAGAACAAGTAACAATATCATATCATCACAAATCTATTGTTACAATTAGCCGCCCTATCGACCCAATACCGTTCCTTAACCCACAGAATTTTTCCGATGAAAATAAAGATTTTAATCAAGAACATCCTGTTAAAACTCAAGTTCTTTTTCTCAAAGCTCGCACACGTCAGGTCATTCCCATAGAGGTTGTCAATAATGATTGTAAGGAAGGATTCTTACCTTTAATCGACGCCGGAGAGGGCATTTTAATTGGTAATGCTGCAGTGACTAATGAAAATGGCCACTGCCACGTATTGGCAATTAATGTCAGCGATGAAGACGTCGCTCTTCAGGTTGCCCCCCAAACAATCATTCCTTTTGACGTATATGATCCTGAATCCGAAACCGATTCTGATGAACCATTAGACAAATTATTAGAGGAAAATTATTCTTCACGTCCTCGTCTCTCTAAACGTCAAAGAATTCGTCGAATTTGCGAACTCGTCGGAGTAAAAAAACTCCCTCTAGAAGAACGCGAAAGTGTTGTAGAATTAATTAAGGAATTTCCTTATTTATTTCATCTCCCTGGGGATAAACTACAAGGTACAAATCTTGAACAACACTATATTCCAACTACCGACGACGTGCCTCTAAATACAAAACAATATTGCTATCCGCCGGTTCACAAAGAAGAAGTTCGGAAACAAATAATAAAATTGCTGAAACTCGGAATAATAAAAGAATCGAATTCTCCGTACAATTCGCCGCTCTGGATCGTACCCAAAAAACTCGATGCCAGCGGAAAACGCAAATGGCGAATGGTAATCGATTTTCGCGCATTAAACAGTAAAACAATCGGAGACGCTTTTCCATTGCCGAATATCACCGAGATACTAGATAGTTTAGGGAAATCCAAATATTTTTCTATATTTGATTTGGCTAGTGGGTTCCACCAAATTCCATTGAATCCATCTGACTCCGCCAAAACCGCTTTCTCGACTGATAATGGACATTATGAGTATTTAAGAATGCCGTTCGGGTTAAAAGGAGCTCCTGCGACTTTTCAGCGATTAATGAATCGAGTGTTAACGGGACTCCAAGGTACTGAGTTATTTGTTTATCTCGATGATGTTGTGATTTTTGCATCTAGCATAGAGGATCACGCTGGAAAAGCAAGACGTCTTTTTAAACGCTTAACTGAGGCCGGTCTCCTTCTACAGCCCGACAAATGCGCTTTTCTGTCGACCAAAGTGAAATACTTGGGTCATATTATTTCTGAAAACGGTGTTAGTCCCGATCCTGCGAAGGTTGAAGCTGTGCAAAATTTTCCGCAGCCGAAAAATCAAAGAAATATTAGAGAATTTCTCGGATTAGTCGGTTATTACAGAAAATTCGTTGCTGATTTCGCGAAACGGACAAAGCCACTTTCTGATTTGTTAAAACAGGGAAACGAATTTCTTTGGGGTGAGGAACAGCAGAACAGTTTCGCGGATATGAAAGATGTTTTGACTCACGCTCCTATCCTTCAGTATCCCGATTTTGAAAAACCTTTCATCCTGACAACGGATGCATCCGATTTTGCAATCGGTGCAGTACTAAGTCAAGGAAAGGTTGGTCACGATTTACCCATTGCTTATGCGTCGAGATTACTAACAAAAGCAGAAAGAAATTATTCTGCCACAGAAAGAGAATGTTTGGCAGTTGTTGATTTTGCAAAACATTTCAGGCACTATCTTTATGGAAATAATTTCTTTGTAATCACTGACCATCAAGCCTTGGTTTGGCTTCATTCGGTAAAAAACCCATCTTCTCGATTAATGCGATGGCGATTGAAACTCCGCGATTTTGAATACGAAATTATTTACAAACCTGGGAAAACTAACAAAAACGCTGACGCGCTATCTCGCAACCCGCCAGACCAAACTGCGTGCGTTATTCACATGATGCGAATTTTTCCGATGACAATTGATAAAGAACAAAAGAAACCTGGTAGGCCTAGGAAAATATTATCTGAGAAAGTAACAGAGATCGACGATTCTAGTCCTTCGTCTGAAGATGTAGGCATTGCTGGTCGCGTTCGTGCGAAAAATTTATGGAGGCCAAGACCTTCATATAAAGAATCTGGGAGGAGACGATTCCTTTTAGAACGAGACTCTTCTGATTCCGAATCCGATTCAAGCCCACGGTCGCAAAGATCACGAAGGAAACCGAAAGGAAACTTACCTTACGAAGTCGACGACGATTATGTCCCTCCTATGAAATGGAAATTTCAACCACTCTCTTTAAAACAATTGTTTGATGAGTCGAATTCGCCGCCGGTTGAGATAACCGTCGACGTCGACCCAACCCCTCTGTTAGAATTATCATCTTCAACTAACAGTGTAAGTGATAAGGATCACTTATCAAATCGATCGAATCATTCTGATTCAAATTCTGATCGAGTTTCCAATTCGGAAGATGAAACTCAGACAACAGTTGTTGAAAAAACGATTCTCGCTCCCGATTCACGCGAAAATGTGCCATCTATCACGTTTCTTCCACAAGAAGCAAATCCATCTGATTCTGAATCAGTATATTCTGAAACAGAATTAGAAGAAACTCTCGTGCCAACATCAAACGAAACCCCTTTAAAGAATCACATTTCTAATCAAGAAATCCCTGAAACTCCTGATTTTCTCAATTTACCGGAAACGTCAATGTCCACTCCTATTGCGCAACCACTCAACAATAATGTTGAACAACAAAAACTCGAATCACAAAAATCTACAGGGAGAGACAAACAGCCGAAAACGCTCGGCCTTTACGAGTCAATTCCTCCTGATTCGTTATCTCCAACAAATCGTGATGTTCCCGCAACTGAAAATTTGTTTCAAACAAAAGATCATGAAATTTCTATTACGTGAACGAAATTTATTTTCAAGAACAAAATCCTCGAAAGGGATCTATTATCGTTTCAGAATATGGTAATAGAAAAATCTTTAGTTTGTTCATTAGTAATCGCTTTTTCGATCATGTGACTGAAAATGATTTGCACATGATAATAAACGGGCTTAAAGAAGCAATGTTGCGTTCAAATACCAAAACTGTCAGAATCTCTGACAATGACAAGCTTATCGAGAAACTCCCAAAACACTCGCTTCGAAAAATTTTACAAAAGATCTTTTCTAACAACGAAATTAAAGTAACTCTTTGTCTTGGAAAAATTGAAATACCACCGGTAGAGAAAAGGAAAGAAATTGTAAAAGAATTTCACGGAAGTCTCGTGGGAGGTCACAAGGGTATTCGAAAAACCTATCGTCGTGTTTGCGAAAGATTTTATTGGCCTGATATGGTCAGAGAAATACAAGAAATTTTAAAACATTGCGAAAGTTGTCAATATAATAAACTAGTTCAAATCAAAACACGACAACCTATGGTTTTAACGGATACGCCCATCGATGCGTTTGACAAAGTTTGCCTTGATACCGTAGGTCCTCTTCCTCTTACAGCAAATAGAAATCGTCACATCCTAACTATGCAATGTAATCTGACAAAATATTGTCTTGTCGTAGCAGTACCAGATATTCGCGCAATAACAATAGCCGAAGCTTTTGCTCGCGAATTCATTGCAACTTTCGGATGCCCAAGAGCAATTTTGTCTGATCGAGGAACTAGCTTTATTAATCGATTATTCGGAAAACTAACAAAATTGTTTAAAATAAAACAATTATCGACATCGGGTTATCATCCACAAACAAACGGTAGCCTCGAGCAAAGCCATCAAGTTCTTTCCGATTATCTAAAACACTACCTTCGAGACTATGACGATTGGGACACGTACCTGCCTTTTGCCATGCTCTCCTATAACACCACGGTTCATGAGGGTACTAAATTTTCCCCTTTTCATTTAGTATTCGGTAAAGAAGCGCGAATGACATCCTCTTATCCCTCGAATGAAGTTCTCGAAACATATGGGACTTATTTGTGCGATTTAGTTTCTCGCTTAAACACTCTACGATCTATTGCCAGTAAGAATTTGACCGAAGCAAAAATTCGATCAAAACATTATTACGACCGACATCTTAATGAAAAAGAATTTCAACCTGGCGATTTAATTTTGTATCTTCGTGAACCGCGAACTCACAAATTCGAACAATACTACGATGGACCGCTCGAAATTGTCGAAGTTTTAAATCGAAATAACGTTGTAGTAAAGGATTCTAATACCGGAAAACGAATGTTGAAACACATGGATAAGATAAAACATTATTATCCTAACACATCTGACGACTCTGATCATTAAAACAATATTAATGCGTATCTTGAGTTCTGTTCACAGATAACATGTCTTATTCGGGGCCAATACACCATAAAATAATTATTATTCAATTATAATAACTACCAAGTTAATTAACGAATTGTATTATATATACAGTTATCATATTATATATTGTTATATTATATTTTATCGAATTATATCATATAATATCTAAATATATTCCTTGATCAAATATTATAATAACATATTCAGTTAATTAATTATCCATTCAAAACAAAAGGGAGGCGTAAGCTGAGTAAATTATTTTTGAACATTTTCTTTTATTAAAGTAATTACCTCAATGTTCCCAACAGTATGGTAAACAAATAAATAAATAACAAAAAAAAAAAATTTAAATTAAGATTTTTCTTTACTAATTTATACAATAACTTACTTTACATTATTAACAATTATCTTGTAGTTCTTATTCTTTAACTTTTTGACCAATTTATTTCTAAATAAATAAGTAAACAAATTTTAATTTTATTATATGATACTTTTGTGAATTTAAAATAATTTGCTAGTTAAAGAAGAATAAGTTATCATTATTTTTTTATCATTATAATTTTCGATAGATTAAAACGGAACAATAATTCATTTCAGTCGATCGTGCGTGAACAATACCTCAACTGAAAACCGTGTTTAAAGGTTAATGATAACAAAATATTCACGCGAATATTTTAGAAATTAACTGTTTGAAAAATAAATGTTACCATTCTGCAACCATTCGCATTAGGATATTCAAACCAGGAAACAAAGTTATCGCACTATTAACATCATGCTTAATTAATCTATTTGCACAGCAAATTATGTATGTATGTATGTATGATTTTTCAATATTTTCCTGTGCCTATTTCACATTTTATGTTCTCTATAATCAGAACTTTAAACTACATGTAAAAAAAAAAAAAAAAATGTATGTACTAATTGCAACAATTTTAAATCCTTACATTTTATGCTAAACAATACAAATGTGACCTTTATAAATTAACACTCAAATATTTGTAAATCACAATCACAGTACACTCATTCACAACATTAGCTAGATTAAAAACTTTTAATTTGGAAAGCTATGCATACGTCAATGCCAAAATTTTGTAAGCTTTTGCCATCCAGGACCAACTATCTTATGTACCTCGTATGCTAGTTTATCCTACTCGATACCCGAAAGTATCTTTTCACAGAACGACATTTCTATAAGAGGGAGGTGTGACGTTCCAGAATGTCAAAAACTCATACTTACTTTTTATAAAACTGTCTAGGGAAATGTTTGCAGAATGTGTATTAATTAATTGAAATTTATCATTAATTAATGCTTCCTAGGTTATTGTGTGTTTGTGTTGTTGTTCCCGCATGTGTGTTGTGAACGTATTTAGTATAATACTATAACTTTTAATCTAACACTAATTGTCATTTTCTTTTATTATATTAATCTAATATTAACAATTATATTTTATACAATTATTATAATTCATATACTCTCAAATTCTACAATTTAACATTTTAACATTGTACAGAACTAAAAGCAACAACAGGGTTGCTACAATTTTTCTCGAATGAAATTCCCTGACTTTTCCAGGTTTTCCAGGTCTCAAACAATATTTTTCCATACACATTATAAGTGGGATTTATATAAAAAGTAATTAATTAAAAAGCAAAATTTATGCAAACATAGCATATTTTATTGCTGTATTAATCACTTCTAGAAAAATAACTCAGTTTTAAACATTTTTTCATTGTCGAAAATAAAATATTTAAAAATTTTATGGTTTTCAGGGTGTTTATTATTTAAATCTACAAATGGCTTTAAAAATTTTTAATAGTTTTTATGAATAATTAAATTCTTTTGACGAATTTCTTTAAATTTTTGAGAATAATGTTTTTTTAATAATTTTAATTGAAAATTTGGAAAATAATTAAATTAGTCAAAGAATTTTTTTAACTTCTTAAAAAATAATCTTGTCTGTTTATAATTATAATTGAAAATTTTATTTTTCAATTTTATTAAAATTATATTGATAATAATTGATTTTCTGCAAAGAATTTGACTATATTTTTTATGAAAATAATTGAATCCTTCCAAAGAATGCTATTATTTATGAATATACTTTAATTCTTGTGAAGAATTTTATTAAAATTTTTGACAATACTAAGCAGTACCTGATAATTAATTATTTATTTAATAAGTAAATAAATAAAAATAATTAATTAGTAAATAAATAAATAAAAAGTCTTACTTTCTGCCTAATTTCGAGACTGAAATTAAAGTGTAAACGGAGTCAGACTGATTTTATCCTGTGTAATAAAAATTTAATTTGCTCAAGAAATAAATAAATATCATTTATTTGATCACTCAGAAATTTAAAATTATAAAAATTTAAGAGAAGTTTAATAATCATAATTATTGAATAATAACATAATAATATGTGAATTAAATTCTTTAAAAGAAATTCAATTATTTTCAAGAAATAAAATTAAACGTAAAGAAATTTAAATTAATTCAAAAATTTTCAATTTTTTGTTTATAAAAATTCAATTATCTTGAAACAATAGAATTGAAAAATTTCAAAAATCTTATTTTTCGAAATTTTCAAAAAAACTTTGCAAAAATTCAATTATATTAAAAAATTTTAAGCGTGTGTTTATTTAAAATTAACCAATAAAAATTTGAATTATTAATTTTGGAACTAAATAACATGAATACATTAGAATGTGACTCTTTATAAAATTCAATTATTTATCAATTATTAAATTAAAATACTTTGAAAATTTTATTTGTTAAAAAGTTTCTAATGAAATTCTTTAACAAATTTAATTATTTTCAGTTGAATTTCACAAAATTTTTATTAATTCGATAATTTTTTAAAATTTATTTGCATACCTACTTTATTTAAATCAGTGACTGATTTTTTATTATCAAATAAATTATTTTTAATTAATTCAAATTTAGAGAACAGTATAAATATCTATAAAAATTGAAATAAAAATCGATTTTTTAAAAACAAATTAAAATAATAAATTTCTTTTTTAATTTGGTGAAAAAATTCTCGGTTTGACATAAAATTCCTGGCATATTTCAGGTTTTTTCCCGGTTGGTAGACCAGTTAACAGTCATCTTTCACTGATTGGCAAATTAAAAAGTTACTGGAAATTTCAGTCGCAAATATTTAAAATTTCAGTTATTTTTTAATTGTTCAATCAGTGAAATATATGACTAAAATTTCAATAATTTTTAATAATTGATCTTCATTGAAATTTCACTGATTCAAATCGCGAGAATAGAGTCACTGAAAATCAG
>JAVJHS010000645.1:0-16784 GCA_032873175.1 Leptopilina drosophilae | reverse complement strand
TAAAAAATTTCAAAGGAATAGTAAAATACGATAATTTTGAGTGGTAAAAATAAAAAAACTATTTTTTTGAAAAAAATAATGTCTTTAACTGGTTCTCAAAACTGTAAAAAAAAATTTTCAAAATTTTTTTAGTTCAAATAGAAATTGCCTATGTAAACTTTAAAATTTTTATTTATTTTTATGTTTCAGATAAGAATTGCGCTCTCTATCGTGCCCACCGTTTCTTATGTCCACATGTGCACCGCCATAAACAATTAATTTTAACTTACCTATTTTCTAATATTTCATGATAAAAATTTTTTCACAAAAGCTTTAAATATGTACAAAAACATCTCAAAAAGCCCAGAGGTCTAAGTTATTTTTTTCCTTCCTAAAAAAATTCTTAAAAAGTGCTTTTTTAGGCCTTCTAAAGTAGGCTCCCCCTTAATTTACTTAATTTAAATTTGTTCAAAATCGCTGATTTGAAAGTAAGAAATTAAGTCGCTGTTCTTTCATCTATTTTTCTGCATTTTTTCCAATATGTTTTCTTCCTTCTCATTTTCTCATGTAACAAAAAAATTGTCTCTTTCCTCTAAATTTAACAGAGTGCGAACTCATTTTCTTATCTTATTTGAAATATTGCCAATTTTTTACTGAATTGCATTAAAATTTAAATATTTTCTTCGGTAGTATGTTCTCTCTAGGGTTGCCACAAAATTTTTCTTTTATTTTCTTATTTATTTTACCCGAATTTTCAAATTATTTTAACAGAAAAATCCACTTGACAAAAAAATATATTCAAACGTTCAGAACTTTAGAATTGTAAAGTATATTTAATTTAAAAAAAAGTTATTTCAAATTTTTGAGTCTAACATTGTCACTAAGATTATCCGTTTTGTATTAAAATTCAAAATTTTCTAAGACTTCCAATTTAAATCTTTAGTATTTTGTGTAAAATACTTTTGTTAATTTTCTTAACTTTTTTATAATTTTTTTTATAATTCCTTTGATAAAAATTAAGATTTTTTTTAATTCTAGAAATTTTTAATATCTTTTTGAGTAATGTGTAAAATTCCCTAAGTTGTCCTTAAGTTCCCTAAATTCCTTAATTTGTGGCAATCCTATTTTTTACGATTCACCGAAAGTAAGCTTCTTGACTTTTTTGAAATACTAATAAATTTTACTAATTTATACAATAAAATTTTAACTATTTCTCGCCGAGTAGTAATCTTTTTCATTGATGTTTTATTATTTCTTCAAACTGATAGAAATTTTTACTAATTCAAATTCATGGGAATATTTACTAATTTATATTAAGGAAGGGTAACGTAAGGTAAAAGTAAAGTAAAAAACAGTATTAAAAATACTAAAATCTTTATTAAAAAAATAGTTAGGTAAATGAAATCGCATTTTCTCATATGTCCTTTAAACTCTCCCATTCTTTTTTTTCACTGTATAAAAAACATTCTAAATTAATGCTAATTTCGGTATTTAAAATACAATTAAAATTAAATTCGAATGAGATGAAAAACAGTAAGAAAATTTAATAATTTATGTTTCTTAAGAAATTCTTTTAAAGCAGGTAAGAAAACTGACCCAACGAAACATTGACTCAGGTCGAAGAAAACAAAAGAGGGGAAAAGGGATTCTGATCGTCAATTACTGAAAGGTCGACGACTACAAATAATATTCAAAATAATTGGAAAATTTTAGTTCCTTTCTACTTACATTTTAGGAAATTAAATTAAAACTGCTGAATATTATTTATAAAAAATACTTTTCATTTTTCGTAAAAATTTCAAGAATTCTGACACAACAGAAATTTATAACATACATTAAGAAATAATTGTTTGTTAAATTTTATTTGAAAAATTTACAAAAATTATTTTTGATTTCTATTTTTATTTAAAACTGAATAAATTGTTAGATAAAGTTTTTAATGCTACTGTATACATAAAAAAAATTTTCCAAATAAAATAAAAATAATTATTTCTTAATGTATGGTATAAATTTCTTTTGGATCAGAATTCTTGAAATTTTCACGAGAAATGAAAAGTATTTTTTATAAATAATATTCAGCAGTTTTAATTTAGAAACTAAATTGTAAGCAGAAAGGAAATAAAATTTTCCAATTATTGTAAATATTATTTGTAGTCATCAACCTTTCAATAATTGACGATTAGAAAGAGAAGTTAATCCTCATTTATAAACAAGAAAGGTAACGACTTTGGGGTTTTCCTTTTCCCCCCCTCTTGTTTTCTTTGACCTGTTTTCTCCTTATACCTGAGTGATTTTCCGTTGAGTCAGTTTTCATACCTCCTTTAGAAGGAGTAATTAGTTAAATATAATTAATTAATAAATTTTGAAATAATAATTTTACAAATGTAGTGAATTTTATATAAAATTATTGAAAATTCTCAATTTAGTATTTAAATTATTTTACATATAACAAGAAGTGTCCACGACTTTTTCTTATAGTTTTTCTAGGTTTATATTATAAAATTCACTTTTTTTGAAATTATAAATTATATTTAATTATCTACTCCTTTTAAAGAAGGTAAGAAAACTGACGCAACGGAAAATTCACTCAGGTAGTAGGAGAAAATTTTCGAAGGAAACAAAAGAGGGGAAAAGGAAAACCCCAAAGTCGTTATCATACTTGCTTGCAAAAGAGGATTGACTTTTCTTTCTAATCGTCGATTATTAAAAGGTCGATGACTACAAATAATATTCAAAGTAATTGGAAAATTTAGTTTCTTTCAACTTACATTTTAGGAAATTAAATTAATGCAGCTGAATGTAATTTATAAAAAATACTTTTCATTTTTCTTGAAAATTTCAAAAATTCTGACCCAAAAGAAATTTATAACATACATTAAGAAATAATTGTTTGTTAATTTTATTTGAAAAATTTGCAAACATTATTTTTAATTTCTATTTTTATTTACAACTAAATAAATTGTTAGCTAAAATTTTAAAAGCTACTGAATACATAAATAAAATTTTCCAAATAAAATAAAAATAATTATTTTCTAATAAATATTATAAATTTCTTTTGGGTCACAATTTTTGAAATTTTCACGAAAAATAAAAAGTATTTTTTTAAAATAATATTCAGCAGTTTTAATTTAATTTTTTAAAATATAAGTTGAAAGAAATTAAATTTTCCAATTACTTTGAATATTATTTGTAGTCGTTGACCTTTCAACAATTGACGATTAGAAAGAAAAGTTAATCCTCTTTTGTAAACAAGTAAGATAACGACTTTGGGGTTTTCCTTTTCCCCTCTTTTTTTTCCTTCGAAAATTTTCTCCTACTACCTGAGTGAATTTTCCGTTCGTCAGTCTTCTTACCACCTTTAACAAGAAGTATCCAAGACTTTTTCGACGTCTTAAATTCTTTATTCATCATCGATAAATCCAGAGTGAGTACTATAAATATTTTAACAGTTTTCTCTATGAATAATTATATTTAATTTATTCAAATGAAAATTAATTAAAAATTTTTATTTTTCCAGCCTTGAAGTCGACTTACAACAATTCTCCCTTTGAAAGCGGCGGAGGAATCACCTGAAATATAGGGGTAAGTAAATTAAATGCAAATATTTTCTTTTCTTTTCTTTATTTCTTCTTTAAAACACTTTTTTCTTCTTACAATCTATTCTTTTGAAATTCTTATTCTTTTTTTTAATTCTTTAAAGTAATTTTTTAGTTTTCAAAATTAAAATATTACTTTAAATCTAAATCTGCGAAAATTTCGTTGATTTCAATACAGTGGACCATGTTTTTAAAATAAATCAGTGGAATTTCACCCTTACTTAGAATTCCACTGATTTATTTAAGAAAAACATAGTCCACTGAATTGAAATCGGCAAAATTTTCACAGATTTAGATTTAAGGTAATTTTTTAGTTTTTCTTTGTTTTTTTCTATTTCTATCTTTGTAGCAAAAACGCACTTGACTTATTTAGTAGAAATAGGAAAATATCCTCTTCCACTGAATAAGAAATCGGAAATCTTATTCGATTTATAATTCAAAGTGCAATATTCCTCTTATTGTTCTCTTTCTTCCATCTTCCTTTCTACGTATCTTTTTCCAATCCTCTTTTTCTTCCTCTCCTTACTTGGTGGGATGACTTATTGCAAGCTCCTCCAAAGTTTTCTCTCTCTCTCTCCTTCTTTGGTGGTATAAATTGCAAGCTCCGCCAAAGATTCCTCTCACCTCTCCTTCATTTCCTCTCCTTACTTGGTGGGATGACTTATTGCAAGCTCCTCCAAAGTTTCCTCTCTCTCCTTCTTTGGTGGGATAACTTATAGCAAGCTCCGCCAAAGATTCCTCTCACCTCTCCTCCATTTCCTCTCCTTACTTGGTGGGATGACTTATTGCAAGCTCCTCCAAAGTTTCCTCTCTCTCTCTATGTTTGGTAGGATGACTTATAGCAAGCTCCTCCAAACTTCCTCCCTTTAAGCAGCCCAGGGGAGAGTATGACGACTTTCTCTCCCCACCTGGGAACGAAGTCGTCCTCAAGGAGAGAAGTTGTCGACTTCACTCTCCTTGAGTAGGAAGAGAGAAAGAAGTCGTCCTCAGAAAGAGGATGGCGACTTTCTCAATTCCAAAAGAAGTCGAACGGGTAAGAAGGTCACTGTGAATGACGACCTCTAGAGCTGGAAAAATTGAAAAAAATTAACGTACACCCTCCCTCTTTTTCTTTCTCAAGGAGAGTTGTGGTCCTCCTCTCCTTGACTTCGACTTCTCGTGGGAAGTGGAAAGACTCGGTCATTTCCAACTTCCCTACTCGAGGAGATCGAAGTCGGAAACTACCTCCTCGAGGACGACTTCGTTCCCAGGTGGGGAGAGAAAGTCGTCACACTCTCCCCTGGGATGCTTAAAGGGAGGATCTTTGGAGGAGACTTTCTTCAAAAATTGAAGGCGTGTTACAAGTCATCCCACCAAAGAAGGAGAGAGAGGAAACTTTGGAGGAGACTTTCTTCCAAAAGGAAGGCGTGTTACAAGTCATCCCACCAAGTTAGGAAAGGAAACTTTGGAGGAGACTTTCTTCCAAAAGGAAGGCGTGTTACAAGTCATCCCACCAAGTAAGGAAAGGAAAAGAGAGGATTGATATAATGGAAAGAGATAGATTAGATAGAAAGAAAGATGAAAGAAGGAGGGAAAAACAAAAAGAGAAATATTGCACTTTGATTTTAATAATCGGTAAAGATTTCCGATTTCTTATTTAGTGGAAGAGGATGTTTTCCTATTTCCACTAAATAAGTTAAGTGCGTTTTTGCTACAAAAATAGAAATAACAAAGAAAAACTAAAAAATTACATTAAATCTACATTTGGGAAAATTTCGCTGATTTCAATTCAGTGGACTATGTTTCTTAAATAAATCAGTAGAATTCTAAGTTAGAGTGAAATTGCACTGATTTATTTTAGAAACATAGTCCACTGAATTGAAATCAACGAAATTTTCACAGATTTAGATTTAAAGTAATTTTTTTAATTTTGAAAATTAAAAATTACTTTAACGAATTAAAAGAAAGAAGAATTGAATAGAAAAATAGAAGTGGTATTCTCATCAAAGAATAAGTGGAATTCACTGGGAAACAGTTATAAGTATACCATTTTTACTGGTTTCCCAGTGAATTTTAACTGATAACCTGTAAAAGTGGTATACTTATAACTCTTTCCTAGTGAATTACACTGATTCAAATAGAGATACTGATAAATAAATATTGGTAGATAAAAAGAAAGAGAAAATAGTAAAACAAAAATATTGCACTTTCAATGTGAATCGGTGAAGATAACCGATCCCTATTCAGTGGAAGAGGTTATGGTCCTGTTTCCACTAAATGAGTAAAAGTGCGTGTTTACTACAAAGATAGAAATAGAAAAAAACAAAGAAAAATTAAAAGAAGAATTAAATCTGAATCTGTGAAAAATTGGCCGATTTAAATTCAGTGGACTATGTTTCTTAATTAAATCAGTGGAATTTTACTCTTACTTAGAATTCCACTGATTTAATTAAGAAACATAGTCCACTGAATTTAAATCGACCAATTTTTCACAGATTTAGATTTAAAGTAATTTTTTAATTTTGAAAACTAAAAAATTACTTTAAAGAATTAAAAGAAAGAAAAAGAATTTCTAAAAGAATAGACATTGTAAGAAGAAGAAAATGTTTTAAAGAAGAAATAAAGAAAAGAAAATTATTTGTATTTAATTTACTTACCCCCTATATTTCAGGTGATTCCTCAGCCGCTTCTTATGGAAAACTGTTGTAAGTTGACTCTGGATTGTCAAAAGATGAAAGAAGAATTAAAGACGTCGAAAAAGTCTTAGACCCTTCTTGTTGAAGGAGGTATGAAAACTGACTCAACGGAAAATTCACTCAGGTAGAAGGAGAAAATTTTCGAAGGAAACAAAGGAGGGGAAAAGGAAAACCCCAAAGTCCTTATCTTACTTGTTTACAAAAGAGGATTAACTTTTCTTTCTAATTGTTGATTATTAAAAGGTCGACGACTACAAATATTATTCAAAATAATTGGAAAATTTAGTTTCTTTCAACTTACATTTTAGCAAATATTATTTATTTTTTGGTTTTTAAATAAAATAAAATAAATTATTTCTTAATGTATGTTATAAATTTCTTTTGTGTCAAGATTTTTGAAATTTCAACGAAAAATAAAAAGTATTTTTCATAAATAATATTCAGCAGTTTTAAATTATTTTTCTAAAATGTAATTAGAAAGGAACTAAAATTTTCCAATTTCTTTGAATATTATTTGTAGTCGTCGACATTTCAACAATTGACGATTAGAAATCTCTTTTGTAAAGAAGTAAGATAAGGACTTTGGGGTTTTCCTTTTCCCCTCTTTTGTTTCCTTTGAAAATTTTCTTCTTCTACCTGAGTGAATTTACCGTTGCGTCAATTTTCTTACCTACTTTAAAAGAAGTAGATAATTAAATATTAAATATTAAATATAATTTATTATTTCACAAAATAAGTGAATTTTATAATATAAAGCTAGAAAAACTATAAGAAAAGTTGTGGAGACTTATTGTTAAATGTAAAATAATTTAAATATTAAATATAGAATTTTCAATAATTTTATATAAAATTCACTTCTTTTGTAAAATTATTATTTTATAATTTATTAATTAATTATATTTAACTAACAACTCCTTCTAAACGAGGTATGAAAACTGACTCAACGGTAAATTCACTCAGGTAGAAGGAGAATACAGGTCGAAGGAAACAAAGAGGGGAAAAGGAAAACCCCAAAGTCGTTATCTTACTTCTTTACAAAAGAGATTTCTAATCGTTGATTATTAAAAGGTCGACGACTACAAATAATATTCAAAATAATTGGAAAATTTAGTTTCTTTCTACTTACATTATAGAAAAATTAATTAAGACTGATGAATATTATTTTATAAAAAATAGTTTTATTTATTTAAAAAATTTTAAGAATTCTGACCCAAAAGAAATTTATACCATACATTAAGAAATAATTATTTTAATTTTATTTGAAAATTTACAAAAATTATTTTTAATTTCTATTTTTATTTACAACTTCATAAATTGTTAGAAAAATTATTTAATGCTTTTCTGTTTTTAATTATTATTTATTGATTATTAATTGTTATAGATAAATTTTCAGTAAGTTTTATGAAAAAGATTCTGATCTTTGAAAGCAGTTACTGTTAAATATGAATTAATGAACAAATATCGGTGAAAATTTTAATTAATTTTATATATAGTACTGTATATATAAATAAAATTTTCCAAATAAAATTTAAAACAATTATTTTTTAATGTATGTTATAAATTTCTTTTGTGTCAAAATTCTTGGAATTTTCACTAAAAATGAAAAGTATTTTTTATAAATAATATTCATCAGTTTTAATTTATTTTCCTAAAATGTATATAAGAAAGGAACTAAATTTTTTTTAATTATTTTGAATATTACTTGTAGTCGTCAACTTTTCAGTAATTGACGAACAGAAAGAGAAATTACTCTTTTATGAACAAGAAAGATAAGGACTTTGGGGTTTTCCTATTCGATTTTGGGGTTTTCCAATTCCCCTCTTTTGTTTTCTTCGACCTGTAGTCTCCTTCTACCTGAGTCAATTCTCCGTTGGGTTAGATTTCTTACCTCTTTAAAAGAAGTAGTTAGTTAAATATAATTTATTATTTCACAAAATAAGTGAATTTTATATAAAATAAAAAAAATTTGTTGAATATTTTTTGAAAAATTTAATTTTTTAAAGAGTTATGGATTAAGGCTAGAAAAAAGCAAAGAAAAAAGAAACGAAAGAAAGAAAAGATAGAAAAAAGTAAGACAGAAAAAATGAAAGAAATAGGAAACTTTTGTCCCCGGAAGAGTTGTCTCCAAATCTCTCAGGGAGAAAAGTCCCATTTGCCCTACTTTTTTCCCTAGGGAGAAGTCCCCTTTTCTTCCTGGCAGAGTTTTTCTACTTTTTCCAAGGAGAAAAGGTTACTTAAGTTTCAACATTGCATCCAGAGAAAAATATTCTTTAAACCAAAGTTAAATAACGTACATTTATCTAAGAAATCAACTTTATTATTTCTTTCAAAAAGAAATTTTATTCGACATAAATAAAACATATATTTAAGAAAATAACATTTTATTTAAACCAAATAAGATTTATTTGAAACAAATAAAAAGTCTATTTGGTTCTGAGACAAATATAGTATTTTTCTCTGGAAGCAATATTAGTGAAGAAATAAATTATTTTTCTCCATTTGTCTCTCTTTTGATGGATAGAAAAATTTTCTATCTACCAAAAGAGAGACAGATAGAGAAGTCTTATTCTTCTTAGGAATTCTACTGGTTTATCGCAAGGGAGTAAAAGACCTCTTTCTGTTTCAGGAATGAATGTAATAAAAGAAGACTCACGAGCGGAAAAATCAAGAAAAGGTTCATCATCAAACTGAAGAGTTTCAATCAACGTACAAGTTTTTTTTATAATGAACTCTACTTTAATTTTTAATCAAACAAAAATATGTACTATTGTATGAGGAAATAAATGTATAAATAAATTTTTAAAAATGACATAATTAAAGAATATTTTTTTTTTCATTGTCTTTAAGTCCTATCTTTTAAGTGTTAATTAATTTATTTGGAAGAAAAAAGAAGAAAGGTCTTTCACTCCCATGTACAAGTGCACCAATTACTGTGATAGAAAATAATTTAATCTTTAACCTTCCGTTGAGAAATTTACATAATAAACAATAGTATAAATTTAAAAGAAGGAATTAAAATAATTCAATAATTTTCTATCATAAAATTTTACGAAAAAATTAAATAGGCAATAAAAAGTAAAATTTTACATGAAATTTGTTATGACTATATATTTTTTTATGAAATTAATATTGATTAAGAAAATTACTATTATTGTTTTAAAATAAATTTGAAATTTTCTTTTTAAACAAAATAATTTCAAAACCAGTTTTCCAACAATTTCAAGAAAAAAAGGGGGAGAAGGTTACCTGAATTTTAATTTTGTTTCTTTATTGACACTATTTACAAGAAGGGATTAATTTTTTCTTTTAATTCTGCATTATTATGAAAAGTCCATTTAATAATTTTCGAAAATTTCTTTAATTTTTTGATAAATAATTTTAAGAAAAAAATTGAAATACTCGATAAAAAGTAAAATTCTACCAGAAAATTTAATAATTATTTTTACTTATTTCTATTTTTATTGATTAATTAACTTAAATTATTTAATTAATAAATAACAGTATTAATATTAATTAAATAATTTAAATTAATTAATCAATGAAAATAGAAATAAGTAAAAATAATTTATTATTCTACCAGAAAATTTAATGATTATTTTTACTTATTTTTATTTCTATTGATTAATTTACTAAAATTATTTAATTAATAAATAACAGTAGTAATATTAATTAAATAATTTAAATTAATTAATCAATGAAAATAAAAATAAGTAAAAATAATTATTAAATTCTTTGGTAGAATTTTACATTTATCGAGTATTTCAATTTTTTTCTTAAAATTATTTATCAGAAACATACAAAAATTTTGAAAATTATTGAATATTTAATTATGAAATATACTTTTTATAATAATTCTGAATTGAAAGATAAAATTATCCCTTGTAAACAAGGAAAATAATAAAAAAAATTAAAATTGAGCTGAGTCCCTTACGCCTCTTTTTCTTCCTTGGAATTGTTGGAAAACTAGTTTCGAAATTATTTTGTTTAAAAAGAAAATGAAATTTTAAATTTATTTTAAAACAATAATAGTAATTTTCGTTAGAAATATTAATTTCATAAAAAATTAGTAATAAAATTGAATAAATTAAAACTTACAAAACTTTAATACAGGCCTGCACACGGGAGTAGCTCAAGAGCACGAGACGATGAGACCAGTCTCCTTGCATGCAGGCTTTCTTTACCGCTCTTGCATGGTGGGTGACGGTTCTCATCGCCGGGTGCTCTCGAACTGCTCCCGTGTATAGACTTGCTTTAATGCAATAATTAAAAATAAAAAGTGAGAATTAAAAAAATTTTTAATTTTAAATTAAATTTTATTTTTTATTGACTATTTAATTTTTTCGTAAAATTTTGTAGTAGAAAATCATTAAATATTCGAATATTTAGTAATGTTTTCAATATATTCAAATAATAGGGGAAATCTAATCCCTTTTTGTAAACAAGAAACTTTACGACTCTCGGCATTGTAGAGAATTTAATGTTTTCCTTCCATCCTTGTCTCTCTTTCTCAACGGCAATAATTATTATTACAATTTTGCTGCTTTATAATATTTTCATTTTTAATTTTTACAATTTTTTTTCTGAATTAAAGATTTATTTATTAAAATATTAAATAAAAATAAATTATTATTAAAAAATTTCATATTAATTATAAAATATTGATTTATTTCCTTAAATTTTGAAACTTAAATTTCACGTTTCAACACAATTTCAAAACTAATTCTCGAACAATGTCGAGGGTCATAAAGTTCCTTGTTTACAATAAGGAATTAATATTTCTCTCTACTTCGGAATTATTGAAAAGTCCTTGAATTTTATTGAAAATAATTTCACAAATTTTCAGTAGGGTCATTTGGAGTAAATGTAAACGGAATATCTATGTTACACCAAAAACATTAGTTTATTCTCAATGGGAACTAATGTGACTACATTGTACCCTAAGAAAGAAAAGTTGTCACTTTATTCTCTAAGAAGAAAAGGGACCTTTTCCTATTTTCTCCTTAGAGACTTACAGTGGGAACTTTTCTCCCTTTAGGGAGAGAAATATTGAGAGAGTAAAAAAACCTTTTTTTGTTTCAGGAATAGAAGTAAGAAAAGAAGGGGAGAAAGAACAGCGTAACAACAGTGGAACAAGGATTGATGACCTAAAAGGATTTTTACTAGCAAATAACTTATATGCAAGACTTAATATTTTTTATACAAGTTTCGCGTGAATTTACATTTTAAGTTAAATAAATATTATGTAATATTGATATAATATATCAAATATGTTATTGAAATATAAGTATTAAAAAAATATGACTCAATATTATTTGTATTCTTCATTTAAGGTTGACACAAATTTTCCTTAATTTTCAAAGAAAGATTTTAAACTTTTTTCCTGAACTTATTTGAAGAATTAAGACAGTAACAACTGTCAATTAAATTAACTTAATTAGTTTTAAAAAAATTCGCTGGATTATTTTTAATAATTAACGAAAATTCCTAAAAAGTTTTAATTATTTTCAATCAAATTTTAGATGTTTAAATTATTTCATAAATTGTTAGTTATTTGTTTATAATTCTATCATTTTTAATTAAATTAGAGCAAAAATAAAATTAAAATATTAAAAAAACAAAATTTTTTTAAATTCTAAGTTTGGAGAGTTCTATTTTAATAATAAATTGTTAAAAAAATTGGTAATTAGTGAAAAGTATAATCAAAACTCTTTAGTAATTAATTATAACAGATACTATTTAGGACCTTAATTGCTGCTTATGTAGTAATTTAATTTACTTGTTTCAAAATCTTGTTAATTAATGAAAATTATAATTGAAACTCTGAGTAAATTCACATGTTACTGAATTATTACATTAAAATTATTCAAAATTTATAGTATTTTTTTAATGTTTACAACTAATTTTTTTAAACAAATTTTTATTCTTAATAAGAACACACAAAACATTAATTAGTATTGATATTTAAAAATATTATTTTCAGAATTATATTAGCTTTAAACAATAGAAATACAATTTTTCATAACTTAATTTTTAGAATTTTAAATATAATTATTTAAAGCTTAAATAATTAAAAAAATATTTAATTTAAAAATTGAACTGGCGGATCAATTATACTATTTTTAATAAAACAATTTAAATAAATAATAAATATAATCCAAAAGCAGCAATTAAGGTTGTTTTTTTAAATATTTACGGTTACCAAAAAGAAAAGTTTTGTAATAATTATAAAACTTTTTAATTTTTCAGTTCTTTAGTTACATTTCGTTAATTTGTAGCAACCGTGAAAATTTCAAACCATCATGCACTTAAGTTAACAAAAAAAATGTCATTGCATTTTATAAAAAAGGGTAATTGGAAAGAACAGTAATGAGAAAGGTTTTTTACTCGCCAAAAAGAGTGTACTAATTACTGCGATGTACCAGTAATTAAAAAGTAATATTACTATTAACATATTATTATTATTACTCTTACTATTATTATTATTATTATTACTATTAACTCTTATTAATTTTTAACATTCAACTTCATTGTCAAAAGTTCAAATCTCTAATTTACATGACAATTTAATCGACGTTTAAAACAATTTTGTTTTTAAAATTATCAACAATTGTAATGTTTTAAATTTAATATTCTAAACTTAAAAACAGTTTTAAAGTATAAAATAAAACAAATTTGTTACAACGTCGCAGTAATTAGTACAGCAACTAGTATTGTCTACTATTTAATCTAAAACATACACCCAGTTGTTGTGCTATTAAAAACTGTTTCTTTTATCGTTATTTCTTTTACAAATTATTTATAGATGAATAAATAAATGATAATTTTAATTAACATTAAAAAAATTAAATTTGTAAATTTTTGTTAATATAAAAAATTAATTATTGTCTTTATTACATATCTATTATTAAAATTTACAATAATCTTTAAGAAATATTTTTAATAAAATAAATTTACATTAATAAAAATTATTCTAATTATTCAAAATTGTCCTTCAAAATTAATAAGAGTTTCAACTTATTTTATTTTTATATTGCTCTCATTGTTTAACTTTTTAATACGAATTAGAAACTTATTAATAATTTAAAATTTTAATTTTCAAATCTTAATCATTTTTTAGTAATTCTCAATTATTTCAAATCTTTAATATTTTATCAAATTTATATATTTTTAATACTTAACTCTTACTAATTTGAAGTTTTACTTTTAATATATAATTTTTGTTAAATTTTTTTTAATATTTAGTTTATTTTATATTATTATAAATTAATTAATTATAATATTATTATTTTATTATTATGGGTGTAGGTTCTAATAAATCATAATGACAATATTGAAATTTCGTTCGCTTACCCCTCATCCTCGGTAGTTGATGCTGCTTTTCTAATCCGCTTCTACAGTTAAATTTATTTAAACTTACTTATTTTCTAATTTCCTATCTAATATAATTTCATTTTTTAATTAAAAAAACCCTACCTAAATACTTCAAAATACAATAAACGAATAATATTTAAATACAATCATAAAAATTAAAATAATACAATGATAACAATAGTAATAAAAAACTACATAAACATTCGAAGATTTTGGAAAATTAATCATTCTTCGACGTCTTCTGGTGTCTCGTTGTCCTGCTCTTTTCCTCTGATAAATGTCGTCATAGAAGGAAATAAATCATCCCTGGAAATAATTAAGATAATTAGACAAGACAACAAAAATTTATTGAAATTAATGACTACTTTTCAAGTTTTTTATTTTTAAAAATTATTTCTTTAAAAAAATTTAAGTTGCTATTACTTAGAAACGACAGATTAAAATCAAGTTTATATATATTTATTATTTATTTGATTGAAGAAATTTTTTACGAAAATTGTTATATTTTCAAGAAAAATTTTAATTTTTTATTAATTATTAAACTTATATTTATTATCAAAATTAAATTTCATGAAATTTCAATTCAAAATTAATTAACTTTTTAATTAATTTTCTTTTATTAAATTTAATTAAAAAATATTGCTAACTAAAAAAATTGTTAATTTACACGTGTGTAAGTTATATAAGTTAAAAGAAGAAAACTATTAAAAAAAATTATTTTTATTGAATATCAGTTTCATTTAATTTTTCAATTAATTTATAATAATTAACATAATTAAACCCAATTAATACTTAACACGCGTAAAATATACATATATGTAAAAAAATAAAAAAATTTCAAATAATTAAGCTGTTATAACAATTTAATAAAGAATATAATTTACAAAAGAAGTTTTAATTAAAATTTATTTCAATTTATAAAATATTTATGATATCAATTAATAAACAATTTTTTAAGATGGTAAATTAATTTAAAATTATAAAAATAATTTAAATACAAAGCTATGGTACTCACTTATTAATTATTAAAGGATGATGGAAAAAATCCAAATAAATTATCCTCTCGGAAACACGTTGAACTTTGAAATATTCTTGCACGTTCTTTTGATTCTAAAAATTTAGAAGTTAGTTTAATTGTATCACAAGTTATATAAAGTAAAAATTTCAAATATTTAATAAAATTCAATTCCAAAAAACTTAACTTATTTATGAGAAGTTACACCACAAAAGGAATTAAATGGATTGATACGCTTTGACAAAGTCACGTAGATAGAAGGCGAAAACTTTCAACGAGGAGAGGGAGAGAGAAGGGGAGAAGGCTCAATTTTAATTTGGAAATTTTATTATCGCAGAAGGAAAGATGGAGAAGGACGGAAAGAAAACAATTTTTCTCAACAATGCTGAGGGTCATTACCTCCTTTGCTTACAATAAGGGATTAACATTTCTTTCTTATGCTAAATTATTGAAAAATCCTTGACATATTAAAACTGTTGATTTTACACGTTTTCAATAATTTTACAATTAAAATTTACGCAAAAAACACAAACAGTTAAATAAAATTTTTCCAAATTTCATTCGAAAAATTAGCAAATTTTTGTATTAATTTTTATTTAGCAATTATTATTAATATTAATTCAAATATGTTCAATTCAATTTATTTGTATATATAACAAAATTATTTTTAAAATGAAATTTCTCTACTTTGTGTAACATTAATTTTTTTATTATAAAAATTTGAAATTGCGTAAAAATAAACATCAGATTTTTACGTAAAACATTTTTTTCAATAATTTTTTATATTTTTATTCTTAAATAATTTACTAAAATTGTTAAATGTAAATGTTCCTGAGTATGAAAAAAAATATAAAGAATATCAAATTTAAAAAAAAAATCTATTTTTAAGCAAAGCTAATAATCCAAACAATTTATATTTTATTTAGAACTAAGTAAATGTTCCTGAGTATGCAAAAAATTATAAACAATACGTATTGATAATAAAATGTACATCATTTATCATTAAAGTTTGAAAAAAAGAAGATACAAAAAAATTAGTCAGCGAAAAATTAGAAACAGTAATTATTGTTTATGTACTGTACATCAGATGACATT
The DNA here is from genome assembly GCA_032873175.1 of Leptopilina drosophilae. Classification (NCBI taxonomy): domain Eukaryota; kingdom Metazoa; phylum Arthropoda; class Insecta; order Hymenoptera; family Figitidae; genus Leptopilina; species Leptopilina drosophilae. Next base: position 1,053 of record JAVJHS010000645.1, on the reverse strand, counting down.
AAAATTTTTAAAAATAAATATTTTTTTTTAAAAAGTTAGTTTTAAGCAAAGCTACAGTAATAAAAAACTTTTCTACTTGGCTTAAAACTCAGTACATATCTACAAGTCATTAGAAATTTTAATAAATTTTTTTCTTCACTTTAAAGTGACTTTTCTCTAAAACGGCTAATGGAAATGTTCTCAAAGTGTGAGCGTTGGAAAGCTGAAGACTTTACCTTTCCAAAGCACTATAATGACTTAAATTTCGAAAATTTCTAAGGTACTTTTTTTGCACTTTAGTTTAAAAAACAAGTCAAAAAATGCAAAAAAAACAAAGATAAGCGTAACTTTAAAGTGACTTTTCTCTAAAACGGCTTATGGAAATGTTCTCAAAGTGTGAGCGTTGGAAAGCTGAAGACTTTACCTTTCCAAAGCACTATAACAACTTAATTTTCGAAAATTTCTAAGGTACTTTTTTTGCACTTTTGTTTAAAAAACAAGTCAAAAAATGCAAAAAAAAACAACCTTAAGGGTAACTTTAAAGTAACTTTTCTCTAAAACGGCTAATGGAAATGTTCTCAAAGTGTGAGCGCTGGAAAGCTGAAGACTTTACCTTTCCAAAGCACTATAACAACTTAATTTTCGAAAATTTCTAAGGTACTTTTTTTGCACTTTTGTTTAAAAAACAAGTCAAAAAATGCAAAAAAAACAACCTTAAGGGATCTTTAAAGTGACTTTTCTCTAAAACGGCTAATGGAAATGTTCTCAAAGTGTGAGCGTTGGAAAGCTGAAGACTTTACCTCTCCAAAGCACTATAATGACTTAAATTTCGAAAATTTCTAAGGTACTTTTTTTGCACTTTTGTTTAAAAAACAAGTCAAAAAATGCAAAAAAAACAACATGAGGGGAACTTTAAAATGACTTTTCTCTAAAACGGCAAACGGAAATGTTCTCAAAGTGTGAGCGTTGGAAAGCTGAAGACTTTACCTTTCCAAAGCACTATAACAACTTAACTTTCGAAAATTTCTAAGGTACTTTTTTTGCACTTTTGTTTAAAAAACAAGTCAAAAAATG